>JAXMNL010000028.1:460555-478596 GCA_035128595.1 Eptatretus atami | reverse complement strand
AATGTGGTATGCATGGTGCGATGAGTGATTGGGGGGGAGGAGTAATTCCCACCCAAGGGAGCCCGGGGTCAGAGTAATGTGAGTTAGTGGGTTAGTCAAATTGACAAAAATGGAGGTCGTTTTGCTGTTGGTGCGAATGTAGGCTCGAAACCACGTTTGGAGGGGTGCACGAGTCCTGTTGACGGGCTGGGAGCGTGGCTGCGAACGCGTGAGTATCGCTTATAGGCACCCCTGCGGCACCGGACTAGTCGCGCCGTGGTAGGCCAAGGCCCAAGAGGGGCTGGATAGCGTAGTGGCACGGGTGGGCCGCATGAAGCGGTGCCCGTGCACCCGGGGAAAGGGGCCCGTGGCCGCCAGCCTGCACACGTGAGCGTCATCGAGGGGAGTAGCCGTGTGAGGGCACTCACCAGATCATAGGGAGGCTTTGGTAGGCTCGGAGGACAGTCCAGGCCCGCGGGTGCCATGGTTGGGAGGAATCGCCAGAGGGTAGTTCCTGCAAGTGGAGCCACGCGGACCAGCCACGAAACGTGCGAGGCATGATGGGAAAATTGGGGGGGCCCAAGGGCCCCCAATTTGTGGGGAGGGACACCAAAACACAGGGCGGAACGGGAATCTTGGTTGGTAGAACCAATCGATTAAATAGAGGCGTTTGTGTGAAAAGCCCTGGGGGTAGTAGGTTAATAAAATGTTAGGTAGATAGGGAAAGTGGACCCCTCCGCACCATCCATCCCTATCGCTCTCGTTGTAGCCGCTGGACCCCACCTTGGTAGATCGCTGAAATCTGAGGAGGCTATTCTGAGGCCTCATTGGCCTCAAGACAGGACGCTAGCTCTCCTTATTCCCCTCAGGGGGAACGTGGGTTGGGAGTAGCTAGTGACATTGGATAGGTGCGGACAGAGGACAATAAAGGGGGTTAGGGAGACGAATTAAGCTGGGTTATAAGAGGAAAAATGAAAACAAAGATGGGGCTAAATTTGTTTTTGCAAATTACGGAGTGGGTGATGGACAAGAGACGGCAAAGGCGATAGGTTGGGATGGAGACAGTGGGTAGGCCGAGCCCGCCATTCAGACCGGGCCGGCACCACCGCACTCCTCCACAAACCTCCAGACGAGACAGAGGCCGACCCAGCTTCGTTATGCCGCCTGGTGTGCTACAGCGCCATGTTCCGCCTTCCGCCATGCCTTAGTCTTGCCTGCCTCTGCCTTGACCCCATGCCTACTAGCCCTCGGTTGCATTTGCCCCCGTGTCCATCCATACCAGTGCGCCAGGATCATCGCGCAAGTTGCTGGGACTGCCCTGCAGGCAGGCGCCCACCGACCGATTGTGTTGCTTGTGTCAGGCCCATCCAGTGTTCTGCAGTGCAGCCGTGCACGGGACTGCATTGGTGCAAGCCCGGTGCACCGTTTGTGTTTGCTTGCGCTCCCACACCCCATCCCCCCTGTTCAATCAGGGGGGAAGCCTGGCACGCATTGGGCAGCTGGCTACCTTCTTGTGTTCAGACCTGCATTTGATACACTAGTACGTGCCCGCTTTAAAAAAAAAAAAATAATAATAATAATAATAATAATAAATAAATAAATAACACACAGGCCGCTTCTCTCGCTCTCACGTGCCCTGTAACGTGCGTGACCGGAAGAAGTTCGATATTATTCGCAGTTACGCATATTCGCAATTTATTTTTAATACCCAATTATCAATTAGCGCCAAGGTTATTTTACCTATTCTGCAATGTCGTGGCCAAGAAAAACAAAAGAGAGAGAATGAGAGAGAAAAAAATTACTTCCTAGGTTCGGAGCATACCAGCACTCTGATGTTCCCGAATTTACTACAGCCGTCTAAATGAAAAACGATCATAAACTTGGGCCATTGTGTTTATCTAGATAATGTGCGCATAAAAATCGAGAAATTATTAGAATACACGAAGTCATCCACTCTCCGAAGCCCCGTACGTTGTAACCCGTAATGGGGAACAGGCTGAGGTTCCTCTCCCCATCGGCCACGCCACACGCGAACAACGTGTCTTGTCATTGGGTTTGGTAAAGTAAACTGGCGTAACTTTGGGAAGCACTTGCCCGATTAATATCAAACCTTGGAAAAGGCACTCCTCAGGTCCCCAGCAATATACCTGGCAAGTTTCAATTAGATCGGCCAGTGTGTCGGAGAACAGGGTCACAGACACACACACACACACACAGACACACAGACACACACACAGAGATTGCTGGAATTTAGTAGATGAGCCAGAGACTGCATTTGGGTAGCCTGGCTCCCTGCTTTCAAGAATGGCCGTGGATGCGCATATGGCATGCCGGGTTGCGTGAGTTGCCTCCAGCAGCTGAAGACATTGAAAAGTTCTGTGTGACAGACAACGGGGCCTCTTGAACAGGCCCCGAAGACATCCGACTTCAGGCTGCGGGCGCCTCACCCGTAAAATACTGAATAACTTTGCCATGCCCTTTTCCCACAGAGATCCATCAGTCCTCGGCCATGTTAGTGTAAAATGTTATAATGGTTAAGTAAGGTAAAATGTAAATTAGTTGTTGCTCCCCCTGCATGTTTGTCGTAGCGCCGGCAAATGTAGGTAAGTCATCTGTATGGAGTTGTTTGTTATAGTTAGTTACACCAGCCCGTTAGGTTATTTACTTTTGGAACACGGTACACCAATGTCGCACTCAGGGATCCGAAGGTAAATCGTACTAGGGGGAGACTTACACATGAAGGCACACGAAAATTGACGACTCCGGACGAGTCTGTAAAAAGGAGGGGTAGTGTTACGCTTGTGGAAATCACAGAACACCATTCAGGTTCCCCAGAGATCAGTTATGTCGGTAAGTTGTGTTTCAGCGTTAGATTTCCCCACCAATGCTATAACTGGGAATTATTTGTGTGCCGGGCTGTGAGCCCTTTGACGTAGTTGTTATTATTTTCTGTCTTTTATTTTAAAGAAAACATCTCCTTCACCATGCTTCTCCACAACTGCCAAACTCCTCACCATCTCTCACAAACCGCCATCATCTCCTCACCACTTCTCCAAAACCGCCATCATCTCCTCACCATCTTCTCCACAAACCGCCATCATCTACCTCACCATTCTTTTCCACAACCGGCCTCATTCCTCCACCTTCTCCACCAACCGCCAACCATCTCCTCACCATCTTCTCCACAAAACGCCATCATCTCCTCCCACTTGTCTCCACAACCGCCATCATCTCCTCACCATCTTCTTCCACAAACTGCCATCATCTCCTCACCACCTTCTCACAACCACCATCATCTTCCTCACCACCCTGCTCCACAACCACATCATCTCCTCACCCATCTTCCCACCACAACCGCCTGAAGCCGGTGATTCCAAACATGACCGCGTGAGCGCGTGATTCCAAACACGTCCGCCGTGAGACGCGTGATTCCTAAACACGGCCGCGTTGACGGCAAATCGGGTCAAACGGCGAAAGGGGCAGAGCCAGCGGGAATGAAGGTCGAAGGTGAAAGAGCAAGCACCCCCCCCCCCCCCGAACCGATAAAAGGCCGTGGCTGAAACGCGAGAAACCAGTTGAGTGTTGGGTCCGGAGAGTGAGTTTGGAGCCTGGCAGTTCCAGTTGACGGTTGAGGAGGCGCCGGGTTGTTGACAGAACGGAACGAGTTGGAGACAGCAGCGCTGGGAGAGAGCTTCAAGTTCGCGCTGCCGCTGGTCGGTGGAGTCGGGAGAGAGCTTGGAGATGTTCGAGAGGTTGGAGTGCGAGCAGAGACATCGAGGGTTGCCCAGCGAGTCACCAGAGGGTGGCAGGTAGCACGCTCGTCTCTCGGCAGCTCTTCGCGTTCATCCGGCTTCCGAGCAGATTATAAAGGCTTACGAAGCCCGGTTCTTCTTTCCTTTTGGGTTTGCTCAAAGTCTGTGGCACCTTGTCCACCAAGTTAGATCTGATTAAGTGCATTGACATAATATAGGACATCGGGCTGTAGTGTTTTGCTCATGTCTTTTTCCCCATTCCCCCCCTTATTGCCATGCTTTGCATGCCTGGGTGGAAATAATGTCCCCATTTGTGAATGTCACCTGCTCGTTGCGTCCCTTCCTCCATTGACTGCCATAATTTGCGTCGCGATAATTAACTGGCTGATTTATAAACCGATATAACGTAACATCTGGCTTGGCGATATAAAACCGCTCGGCAATCGCAAACGGAACGAGCTGCTTAAAGCGGCTCGTTTTCGTGCAGGCTCCGTTGAGGTATAAACTCCCGGCATTTCTGTCTGCGTGAATATTAGGTACATCGAAAATCTGCGAAGCGACCCTGTAGCGTGTGCGACAGAAGAGTTGGCTCGTGTTTATGTGTGGTGAAAAACACCCGTAGCTGGTTTCGGCTGTGATCCGAAAGCTGCGACTAGATTGCTCGTTCGGTGTGCCGTGTGCGCAATTGAGCTAAAGGCGTCGCCCGCACGTCCGGTTTCGCCGGCGAAAATCTACAACAATATGTATGTATTATATAATGTATGTATAGTATATAATAATGTATGTCTATATCCATTACATATATATATATATATATATTAATATAATATATTATATATAATATATATATATATACCTACATAACATCCATACATATTACATACATACTAATATATACATACATTATATATTATAATACTATATATATATATATATATACATATACATATACACAGTAAATCCTCCAACATGGGGGATATGTTCTTTATATGTTTATAAACATATATTATTTTATATATATTATGTATTTATTTATTTATACATCCGGGGGATATGTTTATGCAGGTATATTTGAATCCAGTTCAACCTTGTATGATGACTTCGTTATTTAAATTGGCAGTCGAATATGCATTCATGAAATAAATAACACTGGATTTGCCCGAAAATAAAGACATTTGTGTCGCTGTCGTCAATAATGAGTCAACTTTACCGTTATTGGGAATGCCACGATAACAGTGTTCCAACATTATTTCTTGTTGAATGCGCAGACAATGACAGAATGAAATGATAATGGCATAAGAAGCTCTACATATAGCGTTTTAGTCGAAGCAGGGTAGCAAGTCATTTATAATTGGAATACAATCCAGGCATAAATGTTGAAATTGTCAATTTACCAAAACCACGGTGCATTCTGTCTGTGAGCATATCCAGCATCGGCGGTTGTAGTGACCCCCTCCAGTAATATGCAACCCGGCATCCAATAGCATCTTTAATAACATTCAACTCCATCTTGGCCATTTTTGTACTACACTGTTTAGTATAGATGCATTATATACATTCTTATATGAAGTCAGTAAAGACCCCACCCTATCTCTTCCAGTTATATGTTTGGTATCCTGAAGCGTCTGCACCAGAAGACTATCCAGCTGATGGCTAGCAGGTAATTGCAAATGAAAATGTTCAGCATCCAAACAAAAGGACCGAAGTGGTATGTTTATTTTAAAAGAAGGGGAGGGGGTCGGGGTGGGGGAACCTCGCCCACTCTTTTTGACAGGGGAACCCTCTCCCACCCTTCTTAAATTGTGAAGAGCACATACATTTCTTAGAAAAGTTATCTTTGTATAGAGAGCCATAATTAACTTGCAACTTGGGAATTACAAATGTTTCACATGCTGACACAGTCATTGACATCACAAAACATGAGACAAATGCAGGTACATTCACTTTAGTGCAATCTTCAAAGTATCCAATCTGCATGCTTGCACTGGGATGTGGGCCAATGAGATTGGTTGAACACGTAGAACAGTGCACGTGAGTTCCACACACGTGGGACTGGTAACTCTCCGCCAAAATCACTCCAATGAGAACCTTGTTCATTATAATGTGAAAACATCTCCAGCCATCAATATAGAACTAGCGATACTCCAAGTTCTGGCATAATTCAACATGTGTAGTACTTGCAAGCAAATGTTATGGAACTGTTGAACAGCAAGGGAAAAACCATCTAATCCTAGTTTCTTCAATGCAGCATGTGGCTGCAGTCTTCATGTGCCGCTCATAGTTCTAGCACGGAATTTGTAATTATTGAAGGTGCTGAGAGAGCTTGCTACTCTTTATGAAGGACATCGGGATCTGTAACGGTCGACCAACTCAGTTGGCAGCGGGACACCCAGTTAATGTCTTTCGAGGACTGCCACCTATGATAATTTCCCTGCCTGGCGAAAACCAGGTGGACAGGTTGTGGCTGCACTCAATTGTAACCCAAGCCAGGACCGCTCAGAGGAGAGTCTTGCTTACCTCTGGCTATCCTGCCTTTTTACCAGCCGAGAAGGATGATGATGCGTTGCATATGAGCAGATATAAGCATTCGAGAGAAAAAAATATGGTACTGCCAGAATTGTCTGCAGTTAAACAGACTCTTTGACCAGATTGTAAATAAATAATAATAATCTGGGTTTGATTTCTCCCATTTATACATTGAAAAACATTGTGATCAATACTTTTGAATGTGGTAACAAGCATCAGTTTCATTAAGAAGCAACTACATCAGATGATTGACGTCAAGCATTTTATTTTGCACCACTCCATTGGTATTAACACCATATATTCTCGTCAACCTCTCCGACTTACTCCTACTATGACTGAAATATATGATAATGTGGAACATATAAAGCATATTGGGAAGTGAAAGCATCTTGTAATTAATAAGAATGAAACAATGAAGAAATAGGAATTGTCATGCCACTGCAATGTATGTCGTACTACCCTGAAATCCAGGCAATGAGTCCCTGAGCCACCACATCCATTTTAGGCCTGCATCTAATCAGCATTTACAAGATGAAGCGGAAAAGTGCTGCTATGTGTTAGTGTTGCCACCGTGGCCTTTCCCTCTCCAGCTCACAAAGACTTTCATCACCCGAGTCCAGTGCAAGATAGCACTGTTGCTTGCACTAGACGTAGTTCTGGTCGGCATCTTGGCGCGATCGCGCTCGCGCGAATCTGAAGGCGACAATCCACATGAATGCATATGCGTAGTCAATTGCTTTCCAACCACTTCCTATGGTTTGATGCAAACTTATTGATGTAATCCACATGGTTGCTCTTTATGCCTGAAAGATTATCAACGGTCTAATTTGGCAGTGATCACTCCAAAAATGCGCAATGCTTCTCAAAATGTCAACAACATGAAATGCACCCACTATTGTGTTGCTTTTTTCTGTGACGTGTATTCAGGTCGTTCATGCAATATTCACCCCGATTAACAAAATGGATGTGAGGAGACATCGTCGGGGATCTGAAATGACCACACAGCCACCCCGGAAGGTTGCTCAAGATGGGGCGGACGTTGCAATTTTTTTTAACAATCGCTGCAATTGGATGCGGAGTTAAAAGTACAGGTTAAGGTTATGGGAAGTCCTCCTTATTCTTCAGTCTTTGGGCATTGTCAAATTTCGGCAAACCCAACTAAACTGACGAATGAGTTATATATTGGCAACACTGTGCTTTCTAGATGTTTGTGATGCCAAGAGCTCACCAAAATACCATAGTTTATGTCAGGGTATCAACTCTGCAATGGAATGCTGAGAACCTGGCAACATGTTAACAGGGGGTCACCGTCTCTGCCAGTAGATTAAAGAGTTCTATAACTAACTTTGTTTTCAAACTCAAAACCCTTTTACATCACAATGTCTGTACGTTTTTCACCATTTATACCATCACTCTTCTAAACTGTAACATTAATTTATGGAGAGAAATGAGCATTTATGGAATGCATGGGTCGATGTGAAGACGTTGCAAATAAGGAATTGGTGGATACCTGTAAAGTAGAGCCAACACGTTGAACACACAAGACTTCTTAAAAAGTTAATTGCATGTGGACAACATACGCATTGTAACCACGATGCTGCAGTTACAACTGCAGGCCCACAGGATCATATATTGCTGATATGAGGCAAGTGCTTTTCTTTTTATTCTCTTCTTTTTTGTTCATATACAGCACAAAACCAATGGCTGTGGGTAGCATCATTGGCTGAGGGCACAGCTGCACTCCTGATGCAGTACCCCGCATGTAGGGGGGTTGGACAGGAATTTGCGGAAATTTGTCATGTGCCAGTGATGGTCGCGACTCTTACAAGGACACATGGGTATCTCTGACATCCACCAATGGATGCTGGCAGACAGGACAACTGTTTAACATCCTATCCAAGGGGACAGCACACACATTGATTAATCAACCTGACCTGTTGAACAACACGGGATGAACTTTATAAGACTGGTCGGGATTCAACCCAGGCTAGACTGCTTTAGGGAGTATTGTAACACTCTCGGCCATCCTATCAGCCCAGGCAAGTGCTTATTGGACACAAAAAGGGCTGTATGCAGAAGTTATATTCAAATGAGATAGAAAAAGAAAGCATGACATATACAAAAACACGAGTCAAACGAAGGAATTACCAATCCATTTGGCAAAACTTTTCCAGCTTAATACGACACTCGGAATACTGACTTCCAAGAAATCAGATAAGAAAAATCGAAGAAAACTCATCATCAGTATAATTATTTATTGCTTGAGAACATAATGCCAGAAGCAGTTTAAAATTAATACTTGTATGAGTATTGAAAAACTGCAGTTCATTTGGACATCATTAAGACTTTGTTCTCGTATTATAAGTAGTGTCTGCATAGTACCCTTACCTACCCTGTCCAATTTTCATCCCAGGAAAGGGGCACTCCTAACTTGCAAGCAAAAAGTATTGTTGCGTTTATTCATAATTCTACCTTCGTTAATTCTTCGCTTACAATGCAGGAAATTACGACGACTACCGACACTCAGCCCAGGGTTGCAGGCGGTACAGTATTTATCGTTGTGTACGATTAGTTCAACCTTGTATATGAATGATCAATAATTGAAAAGGAATGGCAAATATACAATAATGTATATTCGGCGCAAATCCAAAGGACCGAAATTCAATTTCCAGTTTACATTTTCACAATTTTTTCTCATCCGTGAAAACATTGGATATTGGCATGAGAGCATTTCATGGTTCTGCATCCAGTGAGCCAAATATGAGCACAGACACCGACCTTTCAACAATGACGACGACAACATGCAAGTGTTTGACATGATTTGAATGTTGATGCACACAACAAATTTGGCTAATACATTCTCTCACTGTGGGCTTTGATAAGAAGTGTTTTTATGCGTTTCAGATGATCTTACCTTGACTAATAATATTTGGAAAACTTTTTCCCAGGAAAAACCAGGGGCGTGGTTCCATGAGCAAGCAGCGTGCTGCCGCTTGCAAGCGGTTTGCTTGATCAAAGCATTCAAGCAAGGACTCCAATGGAACGGAGTGCTCAGGCTGCTTAACCAACATGGCGGTCTCCATGAAGCAATGCTACGTGGGTGCTCGAGCAAACGCTGTCCAGGTCATCGTTTCAATTTTACTCGATACTTTCCCTTGTGACAACCTCCCCACGCAACACAGTTTATTGTGTTAGCAGTGCTCAAAAGTAAGGAAGAGGCAAAACATTTAAAGAAATGTGAGTCAGAGCAGGGAAACCACTGCTCAGCTATCTATGCTGTCCTACCCACTGCTTGCATTTTGGGGAGGGTTTTGCAGTTTGTAGTCTGAAGAATAAGGATGAAAAGTAAAAATAACAATAGAATATTAAATACCGAAGTTTCACAATACAGCAAAAGCTCCCTACCCTCTGGATGAGTTGCGAAGTTTGTGTTGCGATTACTTGCCTGAAAAAAGTATAGTCTTGTATATTGCAAGATCTTTTGATTTGTTTGTTTGGTGTGTGTTTAAAGTGTTTAAGGGATGTAAGTTTTCAGACCTCAGAGGGCTTAAAGGCTCCAATGGTCTATATATGCGGGTGTACAAGGCGTCTTAAGTGTACTAAATGTCTAAAGCAGGTATTATGTTTCAAAGTGGTTGTGTTTAAAGGGGTCAACGAATTTAAAGGTCTTAAGGGGTTAAAGTATTATGGGGGTGTAAGGATTCTAAAGGTGTCTAAATATCTGAAGGGTTAAAAAGTCTGGAGGATCAAGGAGTCTAAAGGTCTAAAATTCACTTTTGTAAGTATAGCTTATGAGTACAAAATGGGGGTACGCCTCTAACTTTATTGGTTGTAGTATATTTTTGAATCCGACTATAGTGGCCATTTTTTGCGAACATAAACAAAGCACCTCTCTTAATTGCTTGCTCGCTTGCCAAGTTGCTTCATGAGCAACTTGAAAGCAGTTGATTACTGAATGGCTACTGGCAAGCAATAGCCAATAAAAATGGGCAAAAAAGTAGTGGAACAAAAAAAAAATGGAAACACCTGGGTAATGAGGGACACTAAGCGACGCTTCCTACACAGGTATGGTGGCGTGAAATAAGCCAAATAACAGTCCAGCATGCTTAGGGTCGTGGATAAAAATTATGCACAAGGCCTAGTTGCCTATAATTATGGCGAGCATGGCTGGCAATCGGAAGAACCCCCCCCCCCCTCCTTGCCCCCAATGCCAGTGATAGGCCGGATCTGGATCCCAGACCTCCAAATATAATTGGCTTGTTACTGTCACCTACTCAACTCATCCACCAAAAGTTGTCATAGCCTGTTTATAATGTATGAAATACGTGCATAATAATTTTTTGGTCCGATCTCTCAAATATAAGAATCATTTTAAAAATTAAAAAATTCGTATCGGATCTGGAATCTCGGCAAAATCAAATCAATTCTTCCTTGGCACACATACAACTGGTCCACCAAGTTTCGTCAAATACATCCATAACTTTTTGAGCTATCGTGCCTACTATACAGAGAAAGTTTTTAGGCCCTATCTCTCAAGTGAAGAATAAATTAAAATTGAGCTACAGGATGCGTGGAGGATAGCACCACTCGCCTCAAGCTGTTTCACCTGGTTTGGAATCCTAGATCCAGCTATAAGCTGTCATCCGGTGTTTCACAAGACAGGGTGATTCGTCAAGTGCGTGCTGCTCCCTCTGATGGATGTTGAACAGCACTCCCATCTTGCCCAAGGGCGCATGTTTTTTTCCGTTGGGGGGTGGACATTAATATTCCATGTCCTTCCGAAAGAGTAGTAGCTATCGCCGGCACACGCCAAATTCAAAAATTCCTGTCCTAACCAGTAGAGGCATTGCATCAGCAGTGCAGCCAAACCCTCCGCCAATGATTACTTCCCCACAGCCTTGTGCTGCGCATAATGAATGAAGAAAACTTTTAAAAATGGAGTATCTGGATCTGGATCTTCACCAATATCGACAGCCATTTCATCCTTGCTGACAATACTCAACTTGTCACTAAGTTTTTTTCTGAAACCTCCGTAACGTTTTGAGGTATGCTGCTCAACAGACTGACAGACAGACGACAACGCGTTAAAACAATATCCGTCCACTTTTGGTGGTGTGGTTATCAAGATAGAAGGATTGGGTTAATGTGTGCTGTATTCGACACAATTGTTGGTCTTTTAGAAAGAAAAAATTGAAGGTAAGACTATGGAATTTAGATGCATCCATCATCCATTGGTGACCATATTCTGCTGCACAGAGCGATTGGTGCTGCCAAAGCAGGTCTCCTTAGCTATTGGACAACAATCCTGGATGCTTGTTGCCACTCCGGCACTGTATTACAGGAAAGCTGGCACTCATGTTTGCCGATGTTGGAAGGATGACAGGCAGAGTCAAACCCCAGCCTGGTATTCATGCAACAGAAGAGTGGATTTGAATTCAGGAGTCTAGGATCCAAGCCACCACCCGAACCATTAAGCCACCACCAGGCATATATTTAGACTGGTGTAAGGCAATAAGTGGATATTTAGATTCCTGGAAAATTGTTCAAAGAAGTCCAATATTTAAGCCCAACAATGAAATATTGTAACTGGTGGGGCTGCAGCAATTCCTCTCCCCAAAAACTTTCCTGTTGGCAGTGGTTTCTCTTTTGCTCATCAAGAGGTACCATATCAGCACATTTTCCAGTTCATATAAATGAATATATGCATAGACTAATCAGTCCCTGTTGTTATTTTTATAAGTCTATTAGTACCTGCACCTTGTGCAGAAGAATTTACAGTTTAGAAAAAGAGCACCAAGATGACTATGTACAATTCCAATTAAATTCATCACAAATAATTATTATACAGGCAATGACGAGACAATGTATAATATAAATAAACAGCAAAATACGATACAATAATGGCAATACTACACAATAATAATGAATAATACCCAAGGGTACACACAAAGAAATTTGACACAGTGGAGGCCATCAGCCCATCATAGCCTGCGCTGCAGTCAACACCACACCAATTTTCAACACAAGATCGAATAAGAAAAATACAAAATGCTTTTATTATAAGTGTCTTTTTGTTGTTTGGTTTGCAGCGTGGTTTTTTCCACTTTGAATTTTGTTTTTTCCAGGGAGGGGCAAGGGTGTAGCGTCTGGGTTAAAAAGCACACAACATTCCAACTACACACGATTCCCGTGATGAAGACACGCCACCAAGCTCCATACACATGAACACCAAATCACCCATTCATGCTAAGCTACGGAAAAGTCCTGCCAACTCCCTATACCGCTTCCATCTCATACTTCCAGATACATTTCTATTCCATTTAAACCCTTATATACTGTTTTTGCTGCCACTACCTTTCCAGGGAGACCATTCCATGCATAACTACTCTTTGAGGAAAGACCCATGCTTACTACTCTCTTAACTCTCCTCTTTCTTACTCCCTGGCTATGGCCCCTGGTCCCTATCCTGTCTACTCTGCTTGAAATAATTATTCTGCATTTATTTTATGTCTTCCCTCATTATCTTAAACATCTCCATCAATCTCCTCATAACCGCCTCCTTTCTAGCGTACAAAGCCGCTGTCTGCCTTTCTAACGTACAAAGCCCATGTCTCCTTTCTAACGTACAAGCCTGTTCTCCTTCAGCGGCTCCTCATAGTGTCTTCAATGGGCCTGGAATCAATCTAGTAGCCCTGCGTTGAACCTTCTCTTAGCGGCAGCTTCTGCTCCTTCCTCGGTTAGTGGCGACCAAAAATCACAGGTATGCCCAGGGTGTTCAGTAGCTCTTAGTGGCTACTGCACTGCCTCTTCTTTATTAAAGTAATAAATAAATTTGCTTGAGGGAAAATGAAATGTGTAGTAATTTAAGGAACCTGTATGATTGTGTAGTGCATGTGTTTATACCTGCACTATGCACAGACTGGGCACCCTGTAGGTTGCAAATGTTTTCTTGCATCCCATTTTCCAAGCAGGATTCCAACTGTATGCATATGAAAGGGGTTACTACTGGTGGGCCATTCTATCGATGGACAGATAGACAATACAAACTAATATATATATATATATATATATATATATATATATATATATTATATACCAAGCTTGACAACTAAAAACTTGGCTCGCCGTCACACGATCCTATGAAATTTGCTGTGGCACTTAACCGGAAACATGTCCGAACAAATGTTGGGAAGCTTGGCGTTCCATAGTACCACTTGCCATTTGCACAATGCGTATTATTGTCATTCCCCGTGTACGGTCTGTCGTCGTTCTACAGCTATTGTTGTACTGCTTATCCCTGGCATGTGCGACGGGTACGCTTAGTATAATATATATATATATATAATATATATATATACATATAATATTCCTGCAAACAGTATCTTCTATTTTACAATGATCAGCAACAACATGGCTTCTGGATGTCAGGTTTCATGATGGCTCTTTCAAATGGCCAAAAAGGATTGAACTGATCGATGGACTCAACTGATGCACCGCGCTCACGGTGGTGCACCAGTTAGTCCATCACTCAGCAGCTTGTAAGCCATGTCCACCAACTGTCTTCACACTGCATCAGAGCACTAAGCGTAATATTAATAATTTATTGTTCATTATTATTATTTAGCACTATAATAGAAAGTTCAATGAAAATGTTGGGGGAGGGTGCACCTGTCCGATTCTTGCAGAGAATCGCCCCACATTGCTCGCTTGCCGTTCCCCCTCGCATCAGCACGTGGTAAGTGAAGAAGTAGATCCCCGTATGACGCAACGTGAACTCCCGTCGAAGAACGTAGTGATTCCCACGTTCGTTACGAGTGCCGTCAAACCGCAGCACCTCATTACCGACCTGTGATGACGAAACCAGCTAAAAAAGCGATGCGTGCTGCACTCGCCGTCCTAAACGCACCTTGGTTTCCTCCCCCGACGATTCCGCGGCAAAACCAGGTAAACCGCGTTCTCCTCGATCCCCAGGAGGACCCCGAGACCCCGGTTCGCCTGGTGCGTCCGCGAGCGGCCGCTGCGGTAGTGGGAGCGATCGGAAGCCTTGCCAAGTACGTCAGGGATTAGAGCGAGGCACGTGGAACATTGGGTCACAATTTATGCCGGCACGTGCTGTGTGTGGCTTCGACCCGGAGCCTGTGGGTTTGAGTACACGAGCACGGAGGCTACAAGGGAGCGCAAGGACCGTGATGATGCCACAAGCCCGCCGTGACAACCACCTGTAGCGCGTGCCACTCCAGCGTCTGAGACCCATGTTTGACATCGCTGATTCCTTCACCTGTCCCGCTGGAAAAGCAGCATGTTTGCAGTGAATGCACAAAAACGGTGTTTTGTAACAGACGGGAGGAACTTTAATGCTGTCATGTCTGTAACTATTAAAATCCATTCTACATCAGTTCACGCCGCAGGAACATGATTTTACCATTTTTTGATCGAATTAAATAAGCAAACGAACGTTAGTTATTGATCTCAGGCAGCTGGGTCGCATGATATACCGAATACGTATCCACAGAGTGGCGACCCACAGGTTGATACACCTTTACTGCAGCGCGAGTCCAGGCGGGTGGCTGGCCGGGGTATTGCTCGGGCGGATCTCCTTGTGTCCTCTCGGCCACCTACGGGCCAACTCGTTGCGGTTGCAGGTCGGCTGCTGCGTTCAGGGACCACATGGAGCGGTGCAAGCTCGTGGCGCAAACCCGCTGGTGGTGTGGTGTCAGTGCTGCTTTAACCGCGAGCAAAGTTTTCGAACGAAAGGAAGTTGAGAGAGAAACCACGCACCGCTGAGACCCGATTTAACTCTACGTTGTGCCTGTTCGTTACACACTGATTTTATAAAGACTCCGTACGGCACACAGCACCATCTCGGTGTGCCATCCTCTCCCTCTCCCTCTGTGAGCACTATGGATTAAAGCGGCTGGAATGAACATGCCCGATAAACCTCACTTGAGAACAGGTGCGTGATTGCTTGCTGGGGGAGAAGCGCGTGTCATCGACGCGTTTGGATGACTGGCTCATAACGAACAAGCTGGATGAGTAGTGTGATAAACGTGCTTTTCATGAATTGCACCTGCATGGATGACTCAGTTAAAAATGAAGTGCTGGATTAACGTGTGCACAAAATACATCTCTATGATAAGTTATATGAGCATGGCTCATTCATTCCAACGGACTTGCAGACGTGACAGGGAGAAGTCTCTGCCTCCATTCAAACAGCTCAACATTTTTGACTCTAAGTCGGTCAACCCCAGACAACTCGGACAGTCCCTCTCCAGGCTCTGTTCAACAATAGATCTTCCCCGAGAGAGGCAGAAAACAGATGATGGCCTGTGAAATTGGGGTGTTTTGATGGGGCTCGGGGCGTCTTCATATTACGTAACGTTACAGGGATGTGTATGGCCAGTTGGCTACCTGACGTGTTAAGGAGTGTTGCCTGGGGAGAGGAAAGGGGGCAAGTCTCTCAGCAGGCTTATGTGTTATTGGATGGCGGTATTTACCCAAGCTGTTACTGACTGTGTTGGGGAAGGTGAGGTAAAATTGTGCAATATGCCCTTACGTAATATCTTCAGACGGACGTCCATCGGAGTAATGACCGTAGAGACTTTCCACTGGAAATCTGACACGTTTGTAGAAAATTTGCCGCCCCAACACCAGCCTCCTGCATTAGCAGCACATGTCATGTCTGCAATTTGGGCGCTCCATTGGCCCTTCCCAGTGCCTCACCCAAAGGCGGCACAACGGCATGTAGCATTATGCTCAAGCAACCCTCAATGTTTGGATCGAAATGAGAGCGTGAGCCCTTGCATCAGGCCATCGGTTGAATTGTATTAAGCCTGCTTTGCGAATCAAAGCTGTGTCGCAGTTATTATTCCAACGGAATGTTTCACGCGTTAACCTGCTGTGCCAGTGAAGAGGAGAATTAATGTGATCCATTACACACGGCTGCTGAGCCATGCATGTTATGACCAAGCGCTGGTAGACCAATCTGGATGCTCACCGGCAATGCACCAGTTAGTCCATCATACAGTCCACTCCAGTCAGCTTGTAAGCTTTGTCCACCGCTGTCACTTCTCGTTCTGCAAGCTGAGTTATCGGGCCAGCAGCACTAACAAACAGGTTTTGATTAAATTCCACCATCCGTCCGCACACCAGCAGGAACTGCCATTGAGAATATTACGTGAGTTATTGACCAGCACCTGGGTCCAGCCACTTGGTCTCACTCGGCAGTGCACACGGTTAGTCCTCTACCCAACCACCCCAGTCGGCTTGTAAGCTGTGTCCACCGGCAGTGCACACAGATTGGTCCAATCGCACCCAGTTCCCCCAGTCGCTTGGACAGCAGTGTACCACAGCATGTCACTCTCATCCTGCAAGCTGTAAATGATCGGGCCAGAGCCCACTAACGGACAGTTTGATAAATTTCCCACATCCGTCCACACAGCAGAACGGCTGTTGAGAACATTCTCGTGGAAGTTTTTGCAAACTCATGTAGTCAAGTGAATTCTTTATTGTATAACTGGTGATCAGCACACCTGGCTGTTGAACGTTTCTTACAAACATAACAGATTCCAACACCGTTTTGCCTCACCTCATGAATATAAAAAGTTGATTTAAAAGCACAGGAAAAATTAATGGAATAAATAGACAAAAAACAAACAAGAAAAAAGACCGTGCAAGCACGATACTTGCAAAAATCCATAAAACAAATTTGACCTTCAATAGAAATAATGGTAGTAGCAATATCAATGACCAAATATACAACTCCTCTTCAAATTTCAAGTGAATCGCGTATGAAAATTGACTATTTTATAAAATTCGGCCTATGTTGGACCTTTTGGCCTATGTGGCTCAAAGTAATTGGCTGGTTGAATTCGGTGACTGAAATATTAAATCCTCTTCAAATGAGTTCAGTCAATCGGTGAAAAATTGAGGAATTTTAAGAAATCCAGAAGTTTGTTGACCTTTGGCCTATGTGTGACCTCAAAAATATTGGTCTTTGAATCCATGGCCTAAATATGTAAATCCTTCTTCAAATTCAAGTCAATCAGATGAAAAATTTGAGGATTTAGAAATTCACCATAGATGTTGTTGACCTTTGGCCAATGTTGTTGACTTTTGGACTTTGTGACTGGCAAAAATATTTTTTGGTTGAATTCAGTGACCTATGGCAAAATCCCGTTCAAGTTTCTCTGTAGTCAATCGGATGAAAATTGAGGATTTTATAATTTCAAAGTTAGTTACCTTTGCGCCAAATGTGTGACCTTTTGATCTGTTAACCTCAAAATCAATAGCCTTCTGGCTACTGGCCAACTCCATCACTTTTGAAGTTTTGTGACGATCGGTTTAAAAAGCGATTGACATCCAAGTAAACAGACAAAGAGATACACGTCTGCTGCACGATACTAGAAAAATCCACCCCTCACGCCCCTCATCCCTTCTCCCTCAAAAAGTAGCATGGATAACATCACAATCATCATGTCATTCAGATTTAAAATGACGATCTTTAATTCAAAGCTCAGTCAATCGGATGAAAATTGAATTTTTTCAGATGAAAATTGGACGATTTTAGAAGTTTGACGTGAATGACCTTTGATACAATCGACCTCAAAATTAATCAAATAACCATTTAAATGATGCAATATGCAATTATATTCAAATGGAAGTCAATCGGATGGAAAATGATGATTTAGGAAATCAAGACCTTGATTGACCTTTGCGACCTGTATGGCTTCAAAAATAAATGGACTAGCTAGTCAATGATTGCAACATGCAATTATATCTCGCGCG
>JAXMNL010000028.1:441416-459998 GCA_035128595.1 Eptatretus atami | reverse complement strand
CCAGAGGGTAGTTTCCTGCGAAGTGGAGCCACGCGGCCAGCCACGAAACCGTGCGAGGGCATGATGGGAAAATTGGGGGGCCAAAGGGCCCCAATTTGTGGAGGGACACCAAAACACAGGGCGGAACGGGAATCTTGGTTGTAGAACCAATCGCATTAAATAAGAGGCGTTGTGTGAAAGCCTGGGGTGTAGAGGTTAATAAAATGTTAGGGTAGATAGGGAAGTGGACCCCTCCGCACCATCATCCCTATCGCTCTCGTTGTAGCCGCTGGACCCACCTTGGTTAGATCGCTGAAATCTGAGGAGGCTATTCTGAGCTTCATTGGGCCTCAAGACAGGACGCTAGCTCTCCTTATTCCCCTCAGGGGGACGTGGGGTTGGGAGTAGCTAGTGACATTGGTAGAGTAGCGCGGACAGAGGACAAGAAAGGGGTTAGGAGACGAATTATAGCTGGATTATAAGAGGAAAAGAAAAACAAGATGGGGCTAAATTTATTTTTGCAAATGTACGGGAGTGGGTGATGGACAAGAGACGGCAAAGGCGATAGGTTGGGGATGGAGACAGTAGGGTAGCGTCCGAGCCCGCACTTCAGACCGGGCCGGCACCACCGCACTCCCCACAAACCTCCAGAACGAGACAAGAGGCCGACCCAGCTTCGTTATGCCGCCTGGTGTGCTACAGCGGCCATGTTCCGCCTTCCCCATGCCTTAGTCTTGCCTGCCTCTGCCCTTGACCCCATGCCTACTAGCCCTCGGTTTGCATTTGCCCCCGTGTCCATTCCATCACCAGTGCGCCAGGATCATCGCGCAAGTTGCTGGGGACTGCCCTGCAGGCAGGCCCCACCGACCATTGTGTTTGCTTGTGTCAGGCCCATCCAGTGTTCTGCAGGCAGCCTGTGCACGGGACTGCATTGGTGCAGCCCGGTGCACCGTTGTGTTTGCTTGCGCTCACCACCCCCCCCCCCCCGTTCAATCAGGGGGAAGCCTGGACTGCATGCGGCAGCTTGGCTACCTGGCTCTGTGTTCAACCTGCATTTTGATACACTAGTACGTGCCCGTTAAAAAAAAAAAAATATAATAATAATAATAATAATAAATAAATAAATAACCACACAGGCCGTCTTCTTCGCTCTCACGTGCCCTGTACCGTGCGTGACCAAGGAAGTTCGATATTATCGCAGTTACGCATATCGCAATTTATTTTTTACACCCAATTATCAATTACGCCAAGGTTATTTACCTATTCTGCAATGTCGCTGGCCAAGGAAAAACAAAAGAGAAGAGAAGAGAGAGAAAAAAATTTACTTCCTGGTTCGGAGCATCACCAGCACTCTGATGTTCCCGAATTTACACACCGTCTAATGAAAAACGATCATTAACTTGGGCCATGTGTTTATCTAAATGCGCATAAAAATCGAGAAATTATTAGAATAACACGAAGTATCACTTCCGAAGCCCCGTACGTGTAACCCGTAATTGGGGAACAGGCTGAGGTTCCTTCCCCATCGGCCACGCACCACGCGAACAACGTGTCTTGTCATTCGGTTATGGTAAATAAACTGGCGTAACTTGGGAAGCATTGTCCGATTAATATCAAACCTTGAAAAAGGCACATCCTCAGGTCCCCAGCAATATACCTGGCAAGTTTCAATTAGATCGGCCAGTGGTTGTGGAAACAGGGTCACAGACACACACACACACACACAGAACACACAGACACACACACAGAGATTGCGGAATTTTAGATAGATGAGCCAGAGACTGCATTTGGGTAGCCTGGCTCCCTGCTTCAAGAATGGCCGTGGATGCCATATGGCATGCCGGGTTGGGTGAGTTGCCTCCAGCAGCTGAAGACATGAAAAGGTTCTGGTGACAGACAACGGGCCTTTGAACAGGCCCCGAAGACAGTCCGACCTTCAGGCTGCGGGCGCTCACCCTAAAATACTGAATAACTTGCCATGCCCTTTTTCCCACAGAGTCCATCAGTCCTCGCCATGTTAGTGTAAAATGTTATAATGGTTAAGTTAAGGTAAATAATGTAAATTAGTTTTGCTCCCCTGATGTTTGTCGACGCGCCGGCAGGAATGTAGGTAAGTCATCTGTATGAGTGAGTTTGTATAGTTAGTTACACCAGCCCTTAGGTTATTACTTTTGGAACACGGATACACAATGCGCACTCAGGGATCGAAGGTTAATCTACTAGGGTCGGGAGAACTTTACACATGAAGGCACACGAAAATTTGACGATCGCCGGACAGTCTGTAAAAGGAGGCGGTATGTTACGGCTTGTGGAAATCACAGAAACACCATTCAGGTTCCCCAGAGATCATTATGTCGGTAAGTGTGTGTTCAGCGTTAGATTTCCCCACCAATGCTTACTGGGGAATTATTTGTGTGCCGGCTGTGAGCCCTTTGAGTAGTTGTTATTATTTTCTGTCTTTTATTTTAAAGAAACATCTCCTCACCATGCTTCTCCACAACTGCCAAATCTCCTCACCATCTTCTCACAAACCGCCATCATCTCCTCACCCTTCTCCAAAACCCCATCATCTCCTCCCATCTTCTCCACAAACCGCCATCATCTACCTCACCATCTTCTCCACAACCGCCATCATCTCCTACCACCTTCTCCACCAACCGCCCAACCAATCTCCTCACCATCTTCTCCACAAAACGCCATCATCTCCCCCACTTCTCCACAACCGCCATCATCTCCATCACCATTTTCTCCACAAATGCCATCATCTCCTCATCCACCTTCTCCACAACCACCATCATCTCCTCACCACCCTTCTCCACAACCGACATCATCTCCTCACCCATCTTCCACACAACCGCCTGAAGCCGGTGATTCCAAACATGACCGCGTGACGTTGATCCAAACACGTCCGCCGTGAAGACGCGTTGATTCCTAAACACGGCCGCGTTGACGGCAAATCGCGGTCAAACGGCGAAAGGGGCAGAGCCAGCAGGGAATGAAGGGTCGAAGGTGAAAGAGCAAGCACCCCCCCCCCCCCCCGAACCCGATAAAAGCCGTGGCTGAAACGCCGAGAAAACCAGTTGAGTGTTGAGTCCGGAGAGTGATTTGGAGCCTGGGAGTTCCAGTGAGCGGTTGAGGAGGCGCCGGGTTGTTGACAGAACGGAACGAGTGGAGAGAGCGGCTGGAGAGAGCGTTCAAGTTCGCGCTGCCGCTTGGTGCGTGGAGTGGGAGAGAGCTTGGAGGTTCGGAGGTTGGAGTGCGAGCAGAGACATCGAGGGTTGCCCAGCGAGTCACCAAGAGGGTGGCAGGTAGCACGCTCGGTCTCTCGGCAGTCTCTTCGGTCATCCGGTTCCAGCAATTATAAAGGCTTACGAAGCCCGGTTCATTCGCTTTCTTTTTGGGGTTTGCATCAGAAGTCTGTGGCACCTTGTCCACAAGTTAGATCTGATTAAGTGCATGTACATAATATATAGGACATCGGCTGTAGGTTTTGCTCATGTCTTTTTCCCCATTTCCCCCCCTTATTGCATGCTTGCATGCCTGCGGTTGAAATATGTCCCCATTTGTGAAGTCACCTGCTCGTGCGTCCTTCCTCCATTGACTGCCATAATTGTGCGTCGGATAATTAACTGGGTGATTTATAAACCGATTTAAACGTACATCTGGCTTGGCGATATAAAACCGCTCGGCAATCGCAAACGAACGAGCTGCTTAAAGCGGCTCAGTTTTCGTGCAGGCTCCGTTGAGGTATTAAACTCCCGGCATTTCTGTCTGCGTGAATATTAGGTACATCGAAAATCTCGGCGCAGCGACCCCTGTAGACCGTGTGGACAGAGAGTTGGCTGCGTTATAGGTGTGGTGAAAAACACCCGTAGCTGGGTTTCGGGCGTGATCCGAAAGCTGCGACTAGATTGCTCTGTTCGGTGTGCGCGTGTGCGCAATGAGCTAAGGCGGTCGCCCGCACGTCCGGTTCGCCGGCGAAAATCTACAAACAATATGTATGTATTATATAATGTATGTTTGTAGTATATAATAATGGTATGTCTATATCCATTACATATTAATAGTATATATATACTAATATAATATATATTATATATAATATATTATAAATATACCTACATACATCCATACAATAATTACATACATATAATATATACATACATATATATTATATATACAGATATATATATATATATATACATATACATATACACAGTAAATACTCCTCAACATGGGGGATATGTTCTTTATAATTGTTATAAACATATATTATTTTATATATTTATGTATTTATTTATTTATACATACGCGGGGGATATGTTTATGCAGGTATTTGAATCCAGTTCAACCTTGTATGATGGACTTCTTATTTAAATTGGCAGTCGAATATCGCATTCATGAATAAATAACACTGGATTTGCCCGGAATAAAGCATTTGTGTCGCTGTCGTCAATAATGAGTCAACTTTACCGTTATTGGAAATGCCACGATAACAGTGTCCAACATTATGTCTTGTTGAATGCGAGACATGACAGAATGAAATGATAAATGGCATAAGAAGCTCTTACATATAGCGTTTTAGTCGAAGCAGGGTAGCAGTCATTTTAAATTGGAATTACAATTCTCAGGCATAAATGTTGAAATGTCAATCTACCAAAACCACGGTGCATTCTGTCTGTGAAGCATATCCAGCATCAGGCGGTGTGTGACCCCCTCACAGTAATAGCAACCTGGCATCCAACTAGCATCTTTAATAACATTCAACTCCATTCTGGCCATTTTTGTACTACCACTGTTAGTATAGAATGGCATATATACATTCTTATATTGAGTCAGGAAAGACCCCACCCTATCTCTTCCAGTTATATGTTTGGTATCCTGAACGTCTGCACCAGAGACTATCCAGCTGATGCATAGCAGGTATTGCCAAATGAAATGTTCAGCATCCAAACAAAAGGACCGAAGATGGATGTTTATTTACAAAGAAGGGGAGGGGCGGTGGGGGGGGAACCTCGCCCACCTTTTTGACAGGGGAACCTCTCTCCCACCTTGCCTTTAAATTGTGAAGAACCACATACATTTCTTTAGAAAAGTTATCTTTGTCAAGAGGAGCATAATTAACTTGAACATTGGGAATTACAAATGTTCACATGCTGCACAGTCACTTGACATCACAAACATGAGCACAATATGCAGGTTACATTCACTTTAGTGCAATCTTCAAGTATCAATCGTGCATGCTGTGCACTGGGATGTGGGCCAATGAGATTGGTTAACACGTAGAACAGTGCACGTGAGTTCCACACACGTGGGACTGGTAACTCTCGCGCAAAATCACTCCAAGTAGAACCTTGTTCATTATAATGGTGAAAACATCTCCAGCCATTCCATATAGAACTGCGATATCTTCCAAGTTCTGGCACAATATGCAAACATGTGTAGTACTTGCCAAGCAAAGTTTATGAACTGTGTGAACAGCAAGGAAAAACCATCTTATCTAGTTCTTTCATATGCAGCATGTGGCTGCAGTCTTCATGTGCCGCGTATAGTTCTAGCAGAATTTGTAATTTATTGGAAGGTGCTGAGAGAGCTTGCTACTCTTTATGAAGGACAATCTTGGATCTGTAACGGTCACCAACTCAGTTGCAGACGGGACACCCAGTTTAATGTCTTCGAGGACTGCCACCTACTGATAATTTCCCTGCCTGGCGAAACACAGGTGGACAGGTTGTGGCTGCACTCAATTGTAACCCAAGCCAGACCGCTCAGAGGAGAGTGGCTTACCTCTGGCTATCCTGCCATTTTTACCAGCTCGAGAAGGCATATGATGCGTTGCATATGAGCAGATATAACAGTTCAGAGAGAAAAAAAATATGGTACTGC
This sequence comes from Eptatretus atami, assembly GCA_035128595.1. Taxonomy (NCBI): domain Eukaryota; kingdom Metazoa; phylum Chordata; class Myxini; order Myxiniformes; family Myxinidae; genus Eptatretus; species Eptatretus atami. The sequence continues at coordinate 454,133 of JAXMNL010000028.1, read as the reverse complement.
CAGAATTGTCTGCAGTTTAAACAGACTCTTTGACAGATTGTAAAATAAATAATAATAATCTGGGTTTGATTCTCCCATTTATACATTGAAAAACATTGATCAATACTTTTGATGTGGATTAACAAAGCATTCCAGTTTCATTAAGAAGCAACTACATCAGATGATTGACGTCAAGCATTTATTTTCAACCACTCCATGTGTATTAACACATATATTCTCGTGCAACCTCTCCGACTTACTCCTATAAATGACTGAAATATATCGATAATGTGGAACATATAAAGCAATTGGGAAGTGAAAGCATCTTTGTATTAATAAGATAGGAAACAATGAAGAATAGGAATTGTCATGCCACTGAATGTTATGTCGTACTACCCTGAAATCAGGCAATGAGTCCCCTGAGCCACCACATCCATTTAAGGCCTTGCATTAATCAGCATTACAAGATGAAGCCGGAAAAGTGCTTGCTATTGTTAGTGTTGCCACCGTGGCCTTTCCCTCGTCCAGCTCACAAAGACTTTCATCACCCTGAGTCCAGTGCAAGATAGCACTGTTGCTTGCATAGCGTAGTTTGGGTCGGCATCTTGCGCGATCGCGCTCGCGCGGAATCTGAAGGCGACATCCACATGAATGCATATGGTAGTCAATTGCTTTCCAACCACTCCTATGGTTTGATGCAACTTATTGATGTAATCCTCATGGCTTGCTCTTTATGCCTGAAAGATTATCAACCGGTGCTAAATTTGGCATTGATCACTCAAAATGCGCAATGCTCTCAAAATGTCAACAACATGAAATGACCCACTATTGTGTTGCTTTTTTCTGTGACGTGTATTCAGGTCGTTCATGACAATATTCACCCGATTAACAAAATGGATGTGAGGAACATGTCGGGGATCTGAAATGGACCACACAGCCACCGGAAGGTTCTTCAAGTGGGCGAGACGTTGCAATTTTTTCTTAACAATCGCTTGCAATTTGGATGCGAGTAAAAGTACAGGTTAAGGTTATGGAAGTTTCCTCTATTCTTCGTCTTTGGGCATTGTCAAATTTCGGCAAACCTTACTAAACTGACGAATGCAGTTATATATTGGCAACACTGTGCTTTCTAGATGTGTTAGTGATGCCAAGAGGCTCACCAAAATACCATAGTTTATTCAGGGATCAACTTGCAATGGATGCTGAGAACCTGCGCAACATGTTAACAGGGGGGTCACCGTCTCTGCCAGTAGATTAAAGAGTTCTATAACTAACTTTGTTTCAAACTCAAAACCCTTTTACATCACAATGTCATGCTCGTTTTCTTCACCATTTATACCATCCTCTTCTAAACTGTAACATACATTTATGGAGAGAAATAGCATTTATGGAATGATGGGTCGATGTGAAGACTGCAAATAAGGAATTGTGTGTTACCTGCTTAAAGTAGGCCACACGTTGAACACACCAAGACTTCTTAAAAAGTTAATGCATGTGGACAACATACGCATTTGCTAACCACGATTGCTGCAGTTACAACTGAGGCCACGGTCATATATGCTGATATGAGGCAAGTGCTTTTCTTTTTATTCTCTTCTTTTTTGTTCATATACAGCACCAAAAATGGCTGTGGGTAGCATCATTGCTGAAGGGCCACAGCTGCACTCCTGATGCAGTACCCCATGCAGTTAGGGGGGGGACAGGAATTTGGAATTTGTCATGTGCCAGTGATGGCTCGCGACTCTTCCAAGGACACCATGGTATCTCTGACATCCACCAATGGATGCTGGCAGACAGGACAACTGGTTTAACATCTATCCAAGGACAGCACACACATGATTAATCAACCTGACCTGTGAACACCGGGATGAACTTTATAAATAGGTCGGGATTCAAACCCAGGCTAGACTGCTTAGGAGTATTGTAACACTCTCGGCCATCCTATCAGCCCAGGCAAGTGCTTATTGGACACAAAAAGGCTGTATGCAGAAGTTATATTCAAATGAGATAGAAAAAGAAAGCATGACATATACAAAAACACAGAGCTCAAACGAAGAATTACCAAATCCATTGCAAAACTTTTCAGCTTAATTACGGACAACTCGGAATACATGACTTCCAAGAAATCAGATAAGAAAAATCCAGAAGAAAACTGCATCATCAGTATAATTATTTATGCTTGAGAACATAATGCCGAGAGCAGTTTAAAATTAATGACTTGTATGAGTATGAAAAACTGCAGTTCATTTGGACATCATTAAGACTTTTTCTCGTATTAATAATAGTGTCTGCATAGTTACCCTTACCTTACCCTGTCCAATTTTCATCCAGGAAAGGGCACTCCTAACTTGCAAGCAAAAGTATTTGTTGCGTTTATCATAATTCACCTCGTTAATTCTTCGCTTACAAATGCAGGAAATTACGACGACTACGACACTCAGCCAGGGTTTGCAGGCGTACAGTATTATCGTATGTGTACGCATTAGTTCAACTTGTATGATGAATGATCAATAATTTGGAAAAGAATGGCCAAATATACAATAATATATTCTGCGCAAATCCAAAGGAACTCGAAATTCAAATTTCCAGTTTACATTTTCACAATTTTTTCTCATCCGTTGAAAACATTGGATATTGCTGGAGCATTTCATGGTCTGATCCCAGTGAGCCACAATAGTAGCACAGACACCGACCTTTCAACCAATGACGACGACAACATGCAAGTGTTTGACATGATTGAATGTTGCTGCACAAACAAATTTCGGCTAATACATCTCTCACTGTGGGCTTTGATAAGAAGTGTTTTATGCGTTTCAGATGATCTTACCTTTGACTAATAATATTTGGAAAACTTTTTTCCCAGGAAAAACCAGGGGCGTGTTCCATGAGCAAGCAGCGTGCTTGCCGCTTGCAAGCGGTTTGCTTGCATTCAAAGCATTCAAGCAAGGACTCCAATGGAACGGAGTGCTCAGGCTGCGTTACCAACCATGGCGGTCTCCATGAAGCATGCTACGTGGTGCATCGAGCAAACGCTGTCCAGGTCATCGGTTTCAATTTTACTCGATACTATCCCTTGTGACAACCTCCCCACGCACACAAGTTTATTGTGTTAGCAGTGCTCAAAAGTAGAGACAGAGGCAAATACATTTAAAGAAATTGTGAGTCAGAAGAGGAACCCTGCTCAGCTTATCTGATGGTCCTACCACTGTTGCCATTTTGGGGAGGGTTTTGCATGTTTGTAGTCTGAAGAATAAGGATGAAAAGTAAAAATAACAATAGAATATTAATACAAGTTTCACAATACTAGCAAAGCTCCCACCGCTCTGGATGAGTGCGAAGTTTTGTGTGCGATTACTTGCTGAAAAAAGTATAGTCTGTATATTGCAAAGATCTTTTTGGATTGTTTGTTTGGTGTGTGTTTAAAGGTGTTTAAGGATGTAAGGTTTCAGGACCTCAGAGGCTTAAAGGCTCCAATGGTCTATATATGCCGGGGTACAAGGCGTCTTAAGTGTACTAAATGTCTAAGCAGGGTATTATGTTTCAAAGTGCGTTAGTGTTTAAAGGTGGTCAAAGGAATGTTAAAGGTCTCTAAGGGGTTAAAGTATTATGGCGGCTGTAAGGATCTAAAGGTGTCTAAATATCTGAAGGTTAAAAAGTCGGAGGATCAGGGAGTCTAAAGGTCTAAAATTCACTTTTGTAGAAGCTTGATGAGTTACAAAATGGGGGTACGCCTCTAAACATTTATTGTTGTAGTATATTTTGAATGCCGACTATAGTGGCCATTTTTTGCGAACATAAACAAAGCACCTCTCTTAATTGCTTGCTCGCTTGCCAAGTTGCTTCATGAGCAACTTGAAGCAGTTGATTACGAATGGCTATCTGCGCAAGCAATAGCCAATAAAAATGGCAAAAAAGTAGTGGAAAAAAAAAAATGGAAACACCGCGGTAATGAGGGACACTAAGCGACGCTTCTACACAGGTTATGCTCGTGCTAGAATAAGCCAAATAACAGTCCGCATGCTTAGGGTCGTGGATAAAATTATGCACAAGCCTAGTTGCCTATAATTATGGCGAGCATGGCTGGCAATCGGAAGAACCCCCCCCCCCTCCTTGCCCCCAATGCCAGTGATAGGCCGGAATCTGGATTCCAGACCTCCAAAATATAATTGGCTTGTTACTGTACCTACTCAACTCATCCACCAAAGTTGTCATAACCTGTTTATAATGTATGAAATACGTGCCATAATAATTTTTTGTCCGATCTCTCAAATATAAGAATCATTTTAAAAATTAAAAAATTCGTATCCGGATCTGGAATCTTCAGGCAAAATCAAATCAATTCTTCCTTGGCACACATACATGTCCACAAGTTTTCGTCAAATACATCCATAACTTTTTGAGCTATCGTGCCTTACTATACGGAGAAAGTTTTTGGCCCTATCTCTCAACGGTGAAGAATAATTAAAGATTGAGCTGACAGGATGGCTGGAGATAGCACACTCGCTTCATAAGTGTTTCACCTGGTTTGGAATCCTGATCCAGCTATAAGCTGTCATCCGCCGTGTTTCACAGACAGGGTGATTCGTCAATGTGCGTGCTTCCCTCTGATGGATGTTGAACAGCATTCCCATTGTCTGCCCAAGGCCGGCATTTTTTTTCCGTGGGGTGGACATTAATATTCCCATGTCCTTCTCGAAAGAGTAGTGAGCTATCGCCGGCACACAGCCAAATTCAAAATTCCTGTCCTAACCAGTAGAGGCATTGCATCAAGCAGTGCAGCCAAACCCTCCGCCAATGATTACTTCCCCACAGCCTTGTGCTGCATAATGAATGAAGAAAACTTTTTAAAAATGGAGATCTGGATCTGGATCTTCACCAATATCGACAGCCATTTCATCCGTTGCTGACAAATCTCAACTTGTCACTAAGTTTTTTTCTGAAACCATCCGTAACGTTTTGAGTGTATGCTGCTACACAGACTGACAGACAGACGACAACGCTCTAAAACAATATCCGATCCACTTTTGGTGGTGTGGTTATCAAGATAGAAGGATTGGGTTAATGTGTGTGTATTCGACACAATATGTTGGCTCTTTTAGAAAGAAAAAATGAAGGTAAGCCTATGGAATATTAGATGCATCCATCATCCATTGGTGACCATATTCTGTGACAGAGCGATTGGTGCTGCCAAAGCAGGTCTCCTTAGCTATTGGACAACAATCTGGATTGGTTGCCATCTCCGGCACCTGTATACAGAAAGCTGGCACTCATGTTTGCCGATGTTGGAAGGATGACAGGCAGAGTCAACCCCACCTGGTATTCATGCAACAGAAGAGTGGATTTGAATTCAGGATTCCTAGGATCCAAGCACCACCCCGAACCATTAAGCCACCACCGGCATATATTTAGATGGTTAGGCAATAAGTGGATATTTAGATTCCTGGAAAATTGTTCAAAGAAAGTCCAATATTAAGCCAACAATGAAATATTGTCAACTGGCTGGGGCTGCAGCAATCCTCTCACCCCAAAAAGCTTTCCTGTTGCAGTGGTTTCTCTTTTGCCTCATCAAGACGGTACCATATCAGCACATTTTCAGTTCATATAAATGAATATATGCATAGACTAATCAGTCCCTGTTGTTATTTTATAAGTCTATTAGTACCTGCACCATTGTGCAGAAGAATTTACAGTTTAGAAATAAGAGCACCAAGTGACTAGTGTACAATTCCAATTAAATTCATCACAAATAATTATTAACAGGCAATGACGAGTACAATGTATAATATAGAATAAACAGGCAAATAATACGATACATAAGGCAATACTACACAATATGAAATGAATAATACCCAAGGGTACACAAAGAAATTTGACACAGGTGGAGGCCATCAGCCCATCATGCCTGCGCTTGCTCACACCACACCAATTTTCAACCAAGATCGAAATAAGAAAATCAAAATGCTTTTTTATTAAGTGTCTTTTTGTTGGTTTGGTTGCAGGCCGTTTTTTTCCACTGGAATTTTGTTTTTTCCAGGGAGGGGCAAGGGTTAGCAGTCTGGGTAAAAAGCACACAACATTCCAACTACACAACATTCCGTGATGAGACACGCCACCAAGCTCCATTACACATGAAACACCAATCACCCATTCATGCTCAAGCTACGGAAAAGTCCTGCCAACTCCCTATTACCGCTCTCCATCTCCATACTTCCAGATTACATTTCTAATTCCAATTTAAACCTATATACTGTTTTTGCTGCCACTACCTTTCAGGGAGACCATTCCATGCATTAACTACTCTTTGAGGAAAACCCATGCTTACTACTCTCTTAACTCTCCTCTTCTTACTCCCTGGCTATGGCCCCCTGGTGCCTATCCATGTCTACTCTGCTGAATAATTATTCTGCATTTATTTTTAGTCTTCCCTCATTATCTTAAACATCTCCATCATATCTCCTCATAACCGCCTCCTTTCTAGCGTACAAAGCCCTGTCTCCTTTCTAACGTACAAAGCCCTGTCTCTTTCTAACGTACAAGCCTTGTCTCCTTCAGCGGCTCCTCATAGTGGTCTTCAATGGGGCTGGAATCAATCTAGTAGCCCTGCGTTGAACCTTCTCTAGGGCAGCTCTGCTCCTTCCTCGGTTAGTGGCGACAAAAATACAGGTATGCCCAGGTGGTTCAGTAGCTCTAGTGGCTACTGCACTGCCTGCTTCTTTATTAAAGTAATAATAAATTTGCTTGGGAAAATGAAATGTGTAGTAATTTAAGGAACCTGTATGTTTGTGTAGTGCATGGTGTTTATACCTGCAATGCACAGACTGGGCACCTGTAGGTTGCAAATGTTTTCTTGCATCCATTTTCCAAGCAGGATTCCAACTGTATGCTATATGAAAGGGTTACTACGGTGGGCCAATTCTATCGATGGACAGATAGACAATACAACTATATATATATTATATATATATATATATATATATATATAATATTATATACCAAGCTTGACAACTAAAAACTTGCGCTCGCCGTCACACGATCCTATGAAATTTGCTTGGCACTTAACGGAAAAACATTGCCGACAAGATTGGGAAGTCTTGGCAGTTCCATAGTACCACTTGCCATTTGCACAATGCGTATTTATTGTATTCCCCCGTGTACGCGTCTGTCGTCTCTACAGCTATTGTTGTACTGCTATCCTGTGCATGTGCGACGGGTACGCTAGTATAATATAATATATATATATAATATATTATATACATATAATATTTCCTGCAAACAGTATCTTCTATTTTACAATATCAGCACAACATGCTTCTGGAGTTCAGGTTTCATGATGGCTCTTTCAAATGGCCAATAAGGATTGAATGATCGATGGACTCAACTGACTGCACCGCGCTCACGGTGGTGCACCAGTTCAGTCCACTCACTCAGCAGGCTTTGTAAGCATGTCCACAACTGTCTTCACACTGCATCAGACACTAAGCGTAAATTAATAATTTATTGTTATATTATTATTTAGCCACTTATAAGTTAGAAAGTTCAATGAAAATGTTGGGGCGGAGGGTGACCTGTCCGTTCTTGTCAGAGAATCGCCCACATGCTCGTTGCCGTTCCCCCTCGCATTCAGCACGTGGTAAGTGAAGGAAGTAATCCCCGTTATGACGGCAACGTGAACTTCCGTCGAAGAACGTAGTGATTCCCCAGTTCGTTACGGCCGTCAAACCGCAGCACCTCATTACCGTCCCTGCATGATGACGAAACCCAGCAAAAAAAGCGATGCGCGTGCTGCACTCGCCGTCCAAACGCACCTTGGTTTCCATCCCCCGGACGTTTCCGGGCAAACCAGGTAAACGCGTTCTCCTCGCATCCCCAGGAGGACCCCGAAGACCCCGGTTCGCCTGGTGCGTCCGCGAGCGCCGCTGCGGGTAGGTGGGAGCGATCGAGCCTTGCCAGTACTCGGAGTAGAGCGAGGCACGTGAACATTTGGGTCACAATTTATGCGGCACGTGCTGTGTGTGGCTTGACCGGGCCTGTGCGTTTGAGTACACGAGCACGGATGGCTACAAGGAGCGCAAGGACCGTGATGATGCCCACAAGCCGCCGTGACCAACCACCTGTTAGCGCGTGCCACTCCAGCGTCTGAGACCCCGATGTTTGCACATCGCTGTTCCTTCACCTGTCCCGCCTGAAAGCAGCATTGTTTGCAGTGGAATGCACAAAAACGGTTTTTGTAACAGACGGGGGAAACTTTTAATGCTGTCATTCTGTAACTATTAAAATCCATTACACAGTTCACGCCGCAGGACATGATTGTTCCATTTTTTGGATCGAATTAAATAATGCAAACGAACGTTAGTATTGATCTCAGGCAGCTGGGTCGCATGATATACGAATACGGATCCACAGAGTGGCACCCACAGGTTGATACACTTTACCTGCAGCGCCGAGTCCAGGCGGGTGGCTGGCCGGGTATTGCGCGGGGCGGATCTCCTGTGTTCCGTCCGGCCACCTCGGGCCAATCGTTGCGTTGCAGTCGGCTGCTGCGTTCAGGGACCACATGGACGGCGGTGCAAGTCGTGGCGCAAACCCCGCTGGTGGTTGTGGTTGTCAGGCGCTTTAACCGCGAGCAAGTTTTCGAACGAAGGAAGGTTGCAGAGAGAAACCACGGCACCGCTGAGACTCCGATTTAACTCTACGGTTTGCCTGTTCGTTACACACTGCATTTTATAAAGACTCCGTACGGCAACACAGCCACCATCTCGGTGTTGCCATCCTCTCCCTCTCCCTCTGTGAGCACTATGGATTTAAATGCGGCTGGAATGAACATGCCCGATAACCTCACTGAGAACAGGTGCGTGATTGCTTGCTGGGGGAGAAGCGCGTGTCAATCGACGCGTTTGGATGACTGGCTCTAACGAACAAGCTGGATGAGTAGTTGATAAACGTGCTTTTCGATGAATGCCACCCTGCATGGATACTCAGTTAAAAATGAAGGTGCTGATTAACGTGGTGCACAAAATACAATCTCTATGATAAGTTATATGAGCATGGGCTCATTCATTCCAACGGACTTGCAACGTGACAGTGGAGAAGTCTCTGCTCGCATCAAACGCTCAACATTTTTGACTCTAAGTCGGTCAACCCCAGACAACTCGAAGTCCCCTCTCCAGGCTTCTGTTCAACAATAGATCTTCCCCGAGAGAGGAGAGAAACAGATGATGCGCTTGTTGAAATTGGGGTGTTTTGATGGGGCTCGGGGCGTCTTATATTACGTAACGTTAGGGATGGATGTGGCCAGTTGGTCCTGACTTAGTTAAGGAGTGTTGCCTGGGGAGAGGAAAGAGGGGCAAGTTCTCTCAGCAGGCTTATTGTTTATTGGATGGGCGGTATTTACCCAAGCTGTTACTGGACTGTTGTTGGGGAAGGTGGAGGTAAAATTGTGCAATAAATGCCTCTACTAATATCTAGACGGACTCCATCGGGGTAATGACCGTAGAGACTTTCCACTGGAAATCTGACACGTTTGTAGAAAATTGCCGCCCCAAACACCAGCCTCCTGCTATTAAGCAGCACAGTCATGTCCAATTTGGGCGCTCCATTGGCCCTTCCAGCTGCTCACCCAAAGCGGCACAGTACGGCATTGTAGCATATGCTCAAGCAACCCTCAATGTTTGGATCGAATGAGAGCGTGAGCCCTGCATCAGGCCATCGGTTGAATTGTATTAAGCCTGCTTTGCGAATCAAAGCATGTGTCGCAGTTATTATTCAACGGAATTGTTTCACGCGTAACCTGCGTGCACATAAGAGGAGAAATTAAGTTGATCCATTCACACGGGCTTGCTGAGCCATGCATGGTTATGACCAGGCGGTTAGCACAATCTGGATGCTCACTCGGCAACTGCACCAGTTAGTCCATTCATACAGTCCACTCCACGCGCTTGTAAGCTTTGTCCACCGCTGTCACTTCTCGTCCTGCAAGCTGAGTTATCGGGCCAGCAGCCACTAACAAGACAGTTTTGATTAGATTCCCACCATCCGTCCGCACACCAGCAGGAACGGCCATGAGAATTATTCACGGTGAGTTATTGACCAGCACCGTGGTCAGCCACTTTGGATGCTCACTCGGCAGTGCACACGGTTAGTCCTCTACCCAGATCCACCCCAGTCGGCTTGTAAGCTGTGTCCACCGGCAGTGCACAGATTGTCCAATCGCACCCAGTTCCCCCCCAGTCGGCTTGGACAGCAGTGTCCACGCTGTCACCTCTCATCTGCAAGCTGTTAAATGATCGGGCCAGAGCCCACTAACGAGACGTTTGATAAATTCCCACCATCCGTCCACACAGCAGAACGGCTTGTTGAAGAACATTCTCGTGGAAGTTTTGGCAAACTCATGTAGTGCAAGTGAATTCTTTATTGTATAACTGGGTGCATTCAGCACACCTGGTGTTGAACGTTTCTTACAAACATAACAGATTCCAACACCTTTTTGCCTCACCTACATGAATATTAAAGGAGTTTTAAAAGCACAGAAAAATTAATGAATAAATAGACAAACAAACAAACAAGAAAAAAAGACCGGCAAGCACGATACTTGCAAAAATCCATTAAAACAAATTTGACCTCTAGAAAATAATGGTAGTTGAATTCAATGACCAAATATACAACTCCTCTTCAAATTTCAAGTGAAATCGCGTATGAAAAGACTATTTTAGTAAAAATTCGGCCTATGTTGGACCTTTTGGCCTATGTGGCCTCAAAGTAATTGGCTGTTGAATTCGGTGACCTGAATATTAAATCCTCTTCAAATAGTTCAGTCAATCGATGAAAAATTGAGGATTTTAGAAATCCAGAAGTTTGTTGACCTTTGGCCTACTGTTGACCTCAAAAATATTGGTCTTTGAATGTCCATGGCCTAAATATGTAAATCCTTCTTCAATTCAAGAGTCAATCAGAATGAAAATATTGAGGATTTAGAAATTCACCATAGATGTTGTTGACCTTGGCCAACTGTTGTTGACCTTTTGGACTTTGTGACTTGCAAAAATATTTTTTGGTTGAATTCAGTGACCTATGGCAAAATCCCGTTCAAGTTTCTCTGTTCAATCGGATGAAAATTGAGGATTTTGAATTATCAAAGTTAGTTGACCTTTGCGCCAATGTGAACCTTTTTGATCTTGTTAACCTCAAAATCAATAGCCTTCTGCTGACTGACCAATCCATCATTTTGAAGCTTTGTGACGATCGGTTTTAAAAAGCGATTGACATCCAAGTAAACAGACAAAGAATACACGTCTGCTTGCACGATACATGAAAAATCCACCCCTCACGCCCCTCACCTTCTCCCTCCAAAAGTAGCATGATAATCACAATCATCATGTCATTCAGATTAAAATCTGACGATCTTTATCAAAGTAGGTCAATCGGATGAAATTGATATTTTTCAGATGAAAATTGGACGATTTTAGAAGTTTGACCTGAAGTGACTTTGATCAATCGACCTCAAAAATAATCAAATACCATTTAAATGATGCAATATGCAATTATTATTCAAATGGAAGTCAATCGGGATGGAAAATGATGATTTAGGAAATCAAGACCTTGACATTGACCTTGGCACCTGTATGGCTTCAAAAATAAAGGACAGCCTAGTCAATGATTGCCACATGCAATATTTGCATAATTCAAGTTAGGTGGATGAAATTTATGATTTTCATTATGTTGCAACACCGCGAAGTAGGATTTCCATACTCACGATCAGAGAGTTTTTGAGGCAATTCATATCTTGATATTACCATGAATCATAACCATTCATTACTGCCAGGGGATGCTAATATAGCCCATTTGGTTTGATTGCTAAATATTTGATTTGCATAAGTAATTGGGAATGAAAACACAGGTGCTTGATTGCAGAATATCTAAGAATAATTTCCTCAGAGTTGCATAAACGATTCCAATCTTTATAATTGCTATACGGATGACTAACAAAAAGAACACAATGTGGAAAATGTTCCTGCCTAATGCCAGTTTTCCACGAATATCACGGAGTAGAAATGAGTAGTGGTGTCTGTAAATAAAAAAGAGAACCTGGCCTGTAAAGCAGTCCATTTTCAGTAGTTTTTTTTTCCCAAAATTAACTGAAAGGAAGTATTAGATTTCTCTTGAAGATTGGCTACTTTACATTTGGCAACAGGATATTCCGGCAGATAGTGGGGATATCCAATCTCTCTTTGGAGGGCAAGGCCCAAATTTGTGAGGACACCAACACAGGCGACGGGAATCTTGGTTGGTAGAACCAATCGATTAAATAAGAGGCGTTTGTTGAAAGCCCTGGGGTAGTTTAAGGTTAATAAATGTTAGGGTAGATAGGGAAGTGTACCCCTCCGCCACCATCCATCCCTATCGCTCTCGTTGTAGGCCGCTGGACCCACCTTGGTAGATCGCTGAAATCTGAGGAGGTATTCTGAGGCCTTCATTGGCCTCAAGACAGGACGCTAGCTCTCCCTTATTCCCCTCAGGGGGACGTGGGGTTGGGAGTAGCTAGTGACATTGGAGCCGGACAGAGACAATAAAGGGGGTTAGGGAGACGATTTATAGCTGGATTATAAGAGGAAAAATAAAAACATAAGATGGGGCTAAATTTGATTTTTGCAAATTACGGGAGTGGGTATGGACAGAGACAGGCAAAGGCGATAGGTTGGGATGGAGACAGTAGGGTAGGTCCGAGCCCGCCTTCAGACCGGC
>JAXMNL010000028.1:424446-441107 GCA_035128595.1 Eptatretus atami | reverse complement strand
TGCAGCCGTGCACGGGACTGCATTGGTGCAGCCCGGTGCACCGTTTTGTGTTTGCTTGCGTCATCCACACCTGTTCAATTCAGGGGGAAGCTGGACGGCATGGGCAGCTGTGCTACCTTCTGTGTTCAACCTGCATTTGATACACTAGTACGTGCCCGTAAAAAAAAAAAATAATAATAATAATAATAATAATAAATAAATAAATAAACCACACAGGCCGTTTCTCGCTCTCACGTGCCCGTACGTGCGTGACCGGGGAAGTTCGATATTATTCGCAGTTACGATATTCGCAATTTATTTTTAATACCCAATATCAATTAGCGCCAAGGTATTTACCTTTCGCAATGTCGTGGCAAGGAAAAACAAAAGAGAGAGAAGAGAGAGAAAAAAATTTACTTCCTGGTTCGGAGCATACCAGCACTCTGATGTTCCCGAAATTTATACACCGTCTAATATGAAAACGATCATAACTTGGGCCATTGTGTTTATCTATAATGGCGCATAAGAAATCGAGAAATTATTAGAATACACGAAGTCATCACTTCCGAAAGCCCCGTACTGGTAACCCGTAATGGGGAACGAGGCTGAGGTTCCCTCCCCATCGGCCACGCCCACGCAACAACGTGTCTTGTCATTGCGTTTGTAAATAAATGGCCGTAACTTGGGAAGCACTTGCCGATTAATATCAAACCTTGAAAAGGCACATCCTCAGGTCCCCAGCAATATACCTGGCAAGTTCAATTAGATCGGACCAGTGGTTGTCGAGAACAGCGGTCACAGACACACACACACACACACAGACACACAGACACACACACAGAGATTGCGGAATTATAGATAGATGAGCCAGAGACTGCATTTGGGTAGCCTGGCTCCCTGCTTCAAGAATGGCCTGTGGGATGGCATATGGCATGCCGGGTTGGGTGAGTTGCCCTCCAGCAGCTGAAGACATGAAAAAGGTTCTGTGACAGACAACGGGGCCTTTGAACAGGCCCCGAAGACATCCGACCTTCAGCTGCGGAGCGCTCACCCTAAAATACTGAATAACTTTGCCATGCCCTTTTTCCCACAGAGTCCATCAGTCCTCGGCCATGTTTAGTGTAAAATGTATAAGGTTAAGTTAAGGTAAAATTGTAAATTAGTTTTGCTCCCCCTGCGATGTTTGTCGTGAGCGCCGGCAAGGAATGTAGGTAAGTCATCTGTATGAGTGAGTTTGTTTAGTTAGTTACACAGCCCTAGGTTATTTACTTTTGGGAACACGGATACACCAAATGGCGCACTCAGGGATCCGAAGGTTAATCGTACTAGGGGAGAACTTACACATGAAGGCACACGAAAATTGACGACTCGGACGAGTCTGTAAAAGGGGAGGGGTAGTGTTACGGTTGTGGAAATTCACAGAACACCATTCAGGTTCCCCAGAGATCAGTTATGTCGGTAAGTTGTGTTCCAGGTTAGATTTCCCCACCAATGTATAACTGGGAATTATTTGTGTCCGGGCTGTGAGCCTTGAGGTAGTGTTATTATTTTCTGTCTTTTTTTTAAAGAAAAACATCTCCTCACCATCTTCTCCACAACTGCCAAATCTCCTCACCATCTTCTACAAAACCGCCATCAATCTCCTCACCACCTTCTCCAAAACCGCCATCATCTCCTCACCATCTTCTCCACAAACCGCCATCATCTCCTCACCATTCTTTTCCACAACCGCCATCATTCCTCACACCTTCTCCACAACCGCCAACATCTCCTCACCATCTTCTCCACAACGCCATCATCTCCTCCCACTTTCTCCACAACCGCCATCATCTCCTCACCATTTTCTCCACAACTGCCATCATCTCCTCACCACCTTCTCACAACCACCATCATCTCCTCACCACCTTCTCCACAACCACCATCATCTTCCTCACCATCTTCACCACAACCGCCTGAAGCCGGTGATTCCAAACATGACCGCGTGAAGCCGTTGATCCAAACACGTCCGCGTGAGACGGTGATTCCTAACACGGCCGCGTTGACGGCAAATCGGGTCAAACGGCGAAAGGGGCAGAGCCAGCCGGGAATGAAGGGCGAAGGTGAAAGAGCAAGCACCCCCCCCCCCCCCGAACCCGATAAAAGCGTGGCTGAAACGCCGAGAAACCAGTTGAGTGTTGAGTCCGGAGAGTTGATTTGGAGCCTGGAGTCCAGTTGAGCGGTTGAGGAGCGCCGGTTGTTGACAAGGAACGAACGAGTTGGAGAAGAGCGCTGGAGAGAGCGTTCAAGTTCGCGCTGCGCTGGTGCGGTGGAGTCGGGAGAGAGCTTGGAGAGTTCGGAGGTTGGAGTGCGAGCAGAGACATCGAGGGTTGCCCAGCGAGTCACCAAGAGGGTGGCAGTAGCACGCTCGGTCTCTCGAGTCTCTTCGGTCATCCGGCTCCGAGCAATTATAAAGGCTTACGAGCCCGGTTCTTCCTTTCTTTTTGGGGTTTGCAGAAGTCTGTGGCACCTTGTCCACCAAGTAGACTGATTAAGTGCATGTGACATAATTATAGACATCGGGCTGTAGGTTTTGCTCATGTCTTTTTCCCCATTCCCCCCCATTCATGCATTGCTTGCATGCCTGTGTGGAAATATGTCCCCATTTGTGAATGTCACCTGCTCGTTGCGTCCTTCCTCCATTGACTGCCATAATTGCGTTCGGAATAATTAACTGGCTGATTATAAACCGATAAACGTACATCTGGCTTGGCGATAATAAACCGCTCGGCAATCGCAAACGGAACGAGCTGCTTAAAGCGGCTCGTTTTCGTGCAGGCTCCGTTGAGGTATAAACTCCCGGCATTTCTGTCTGCGTGAATAATTAGGTACATCGAAAATCGCGAACGACCCTGTAGCGTGTGGACAGAAGAGTTGGCTGTGTTTATGTGTGGTTAAAAACACCCGTAGCTGGGTTTCGGCGTGCTGATCCGAAAGCTGCGACTAGATTGCTCGTTCGGTGTGCGCGTGTGGCCGCAATTGAGCTAAAGGCGGTCGCCCGCACGCCGGTCGGGCGAAAATCTACAACAATATGTATGTATTATATAATGTATGTATGATATATACATAATGTATGTCTATATCCATAATATATATATATATATATAATATATATATATTATATATATATATTATAATATACTACATATACATCCATACATATACATACATACATATATATATACATACATATATATATATATATACTAATATATATATATATATATACATATACATATACACAGTAAAACTTCCTCCAACATGGGGGATATGTTCTTTATATGTTTATAAACATATATTATTTTAATATATTTATGTATTTATTTATTTTATACATACCGGGGGATATGTTTATGCAGGTATTTGAATCCAGTTCAACCCTTGTATGATGACTTCTTATTTAAATTGGCAGTCGAATATGCATTCATGAAATAAATAACACTGGCATTTTGCCCGGAAAATAAAGACATTTTTCGCTGTCGTCAATAATGAGTCAACTTTCCGTATTGGGAATGCCACGATAACAGTGTCCAACATTATTTCTTGTTGAATGCGAAGACAATGACAAGAATGAAATATAATGCATAGAAGCTCTTACATATAGCGTTTTAGTCGAAGCAAGGGTAGCAAGTCATTTAAATTGGAATACAATTCTCAGGCATAATGTTGAAATGTCAATTTACCAAAACCACGGTGCATTCTGTCTGTGAAGCATATCCAGCATCAGGGGTTGTGTGACCCCCTCACAGTAATATGCAACCCTGGGATCCAACTAGCATCTTTAATAACATCAACTACCATCTGGCATTTTTGTAACTACACTGTTTAGTATAGATGCATATATACATTCTTATATGAGTCAGGGAAAGACCCACCCTATCTCTTCCAGTTATATGTTTGGTATCCTGAACGTCTGCACCAGAGACTATCCAGCTGATGGCATAGCAGGTAATTGCCAAATGAAAATGTTCAGCATCCAAACAAAAGGACCGAAGTGGATGTTTATTTACAAAGAAGGGGAGGGGGTCGGGGGGGAACTCGCCCACCTTTTTGACAGGGGAACCTCTCCCACCTTGCCTTAATTGTTGAAGAGCACATACATTTCTTTAGAAAAGTTATCTTTCGTAGAGGAGCATAATATAACTTGCAACATTGGGAATTACAAATGTTCACATGCTGACACAGTCACTTGACAATCACAAAACATGAGCACAATGCAGGTTACATTCCACTTTAGTGCAATCTTCAAGTATCCAATCTGCATCTGTGACACTGGGATGTGGGCCCAATGAGATTGGTTAACACGTAGAACAGTGCACGTGAAGTTCCACACACGTGGGACTGGTAACTCTCCGCAAATCACTCCAAGAGAACTTGTTCATTATAATGGTGAAAACATCTCCAGCCATCCACATATAGAACTGCGATATCTCCAAGTCTGGCACAATATCAAACATGTGTAGTACTTGCAAGCAAAGTTATGAACTGTGAACAGCAAGGAAAAACCATCTTATCTTAGTCTTCTTTCATATGCAGCATGTGGCTGCAGTCTTCATGTGCCGCTATAGTTCTAGCCGGAATTTGTAATTTATTGAAGTGCTGAAGAGAGCTTGCCTACTCTTTATGAAGGACAATCTGGATCTGTAACGTCACCAACTCATGTTGCAGACGGGACACCCAGTTTAATGTCTTTCGAGGGACTGCACACCTACTGATTAATTTCCCTGCCTGGAAAACACAGGTGGACAGTTGTGGCTGCACCTCAATTGTGAACCCAAGCCAGACCGCTCAGAGGAGAGTTTGGCTTACCTCTTGGCTATCCTGCCTTACCAGCCTAGAAGGATATGATGGCTTGCATATGAGCAGATATAACATTCAGAGAAAAAATATGGTACTGCCAGATTGCTGCAGTTTAAACAGACTCTTTGACAGATTTGTAAAAATAAATAATAATAATCTGGGTTTGATTCTCCCATTTATACATTTGAAAAAACATGTGATCAATACTTTTGAATGTGGATTAACAAAGCATTCAGTTTCATTAAGAGCAACTACATCAGATGATTGACGTCAAGCATTTTATTTTCACCACTCCATGTATTAACACATATATTCTCGTCAACCTCTCCGACTTACTCCTATATGACTGAAATATATCGATAATGTGGAACATATAAAGCATATTGGGAAGTGAAAGCATCTTTGTAATTAATAAGAAGTTGAAACAATGAAGAATAGGAATTGTCATGCCACTGCAATGTATGTCGTACTACTGAAATCCAGGCAATGAGTCCCTGAGCCACACATCCATTTTAAGGCCGCATTAATCAGCATTACAAAGATGAAGCCGGAGAAAGTGCTGTACTTGTTAGTGTTGCCACCGTGTGCCTTTCCCTCGTCCAGCCTCACAAAGACTTCATCACCCGAGTCCAGTGCAAGATAGCACTGTTGCTTGCATAGTCGTAGTTCTGGTCGGCATCTGCGCGATCGCGCTCGCGCGAATCTGGAAGGCGACATCCACATGAATGCATATGGTAGTCAATTGCTTTCCAACCACTCCTATGGTTGATGCAAACTTATTGATGTAATCCCACATGGTTGCTCTTTATGCCTGAAAGATTATCAACGGTGCTAAATTTGGCAGTTGATCACTCCAAAATGCGCAATGCTTCTCAAAATGTCAACAACGATTGAAATTGACCCACTATTGTGTTGCTTTTTCTGTGACGTGTATTCAGGTCGTTCATGCAATATTCACCCGATTAACAAAATGGATGTGAGGAGAATGTCGGGGATCTGAAATGGACCACACAGGCCAGGAAGGTTCTCAAGATGGGCGGACGTTGCAATTTTTTCTTTAACAATCGCTGCAATTGGATGGGGTTAAAAGTACAGGATTAAGGTTATGGAAGTTCCTCTATTCTTCAGTCTTGGGCATTGTCAAATTTCGGCAACCTCATACTAAACTACGAATGAGTTATATATGGCAACACTGTGCTTTTCTAGAGTGTGTTAGTGATGCCAAGAGCTCACCAAAATACATAGTTTATGTCAGGGTATCAACTTGCAATGGATGCTGAGAACTGGCAACATGTTTAACGAGGGGTCACCGTCTCTGCCAGTAGATAAAGAGTTTTATAACTAACTTTGTTTCAAACTCAAACCCTTTTACATCACAATGTCATGCTCGTTTTTCACCATTTATACCATCTCTTCTAAACTTGTGAAACATTAATTTATGGAGAGAAAAGCATTTTATGGAAATGATGGGTTCGATGTGAGAGTCTGCAAATAAGGAATTGGTGGATTACCTGTAAAGTAGGCCACACGTTGAACACACAAGACTTCTTAAAAAGTTAATGCATGTGGACAACATACAGCATTTGTACACCACGATGCTGCAGTTACAACTGAGGCCACGGATCATATATTGCTGATATGAGGCAAGTGCTTCTCTTTTTATTCTTCTTCTTTTTTGTTCATATACAGCAACAAGGCTGTGGGGTAGCATCATTGGCTGAGGGCACAGCTGCACTCCTGATGCAGTACCCCATGCTAGGTTAGGGCAGGAATTTGGGAAATTTGTTCATGTGCCAGTGATGGCTCGCCGACTCTTCACAAAGGACACCATGGGATCTCTGACATCCACCAATGGATGCTGGCAGACAGGACAACTGTTTAACATCTATCCAAGGGACAGCACACACATGATTAATCACCTGACCTGTGAAAACACCGGGATGAACATTTATAAGATGGTCGGGATTCAAACCCAGGCTAGACTGCTTAGCGAGGTATGTACACCTCTCGGCCATCCTATCAGCCCAGGCAAGTGCTTATTGGAACACAAAAGGCTGTTGCAGAAGTTATATTCAAATGAGATAGAAAAAGAAAGCATGACATATACAAAAACACAGAGTCAAACGAAGAATTCCAATCCATTTGGAAAACTTTTCCAGCTTAATTACGACACTCGAATACATGACTTCCAAGAAATCAGATAAGAAAAATCCAAGAAAACTGCATCATCATATAATTATTTATGCTTGAGAAACATAATGCAGAGCAGTTTAAAATTAATGCTTGTATGAGTATTAAAAACTGCAGTTCATTTGGACAATCATTAAGACTTTGTGTCTCGTATTAATAAGTGTGTCTGCATAGTACCCTTACCTTACCCTGTCTCAATTTTCATCCCAGGGAAAGGCACTCCTAAACTTGCAAGCAAAAGTATGTAGTTGCGTTTATTCATAATTCTACCTCGTAATTCTCTCGCTTACAAATGCAGGAAATTACGACGACTACGACTACTCACCAGGGTTGCAGGCGTACAGTATTGATCGTATGTGTACGATTAGTTCAACCTTGTATGATGAATGATCAATAATTGAAAGAATGGCAAATATACAATAATTATATTCTGGCAAATCCAAAGGACTCGAAATTCAATATTTCCAGTTTACATTTTCACAATTTTTTCTCATCCGTGAAAACATTGGATATTGCTGAGAGCATTGTCATGGTCTGATCCCAGTGAGCCACAATATAGCACAGACACCGACCCTTTCAACAATGACGACGACAACTGCAAGTGTTTGACATGATTGAATGTTGCTGCACAACAAATTTGGCTAATACATTCTCTCACTGTGGCTTTGATAAGAGGTTTTTATGCGTTTCAGATGATCTTGACCTTTGACTAATAATATTTGGAAAACTTTTCCAGAAAAACCAGGGGCGTGTTCCATGAGCAAGCAGCGTGCTTGCCGCTTGCCAAGCGGTTTGCTTGATTCAAAGCATTCAAGCAAGGACTCCAATGGAACGGAGTGCTCAGCGCTGCTTACCAACATGGCGGTCTCCATGAAGCAATGCTATCGTGGTGCTCGAGCAAACGCTGTCCAGGTCATCGTTTCAATTTTACTCGATACTTTCCCTTGTGACAACCTCCCCACCAACCAGTTTATTGTGTTAGCAGTGGCTCAAAAGTAAGGAAGAGGCAAATACATTTAAAGAAATGTGAGTCAGAAGAGGAAACCCTGCTCAGCTTATCTATTGTCCTACCACTGTGCATTTTGGGGAGGGTTTTGCATGTTTGTAGATCTTGAAGAATAAGGATGAAAAAGTAAAAAGTAACAATAGAAGTATTTTTAAATACAAGTTTCACAATACTAGCAAAGCTCCCACCCTCTGGATGAGTCGAGTTTGTGTGCATTACTTGCTGAAAAAAGTATAGTCTGTATATTGCAAGATCTTTTTGATTTGTTTGTTTGGTGTGTGTTTAAAGGTGTTTAAGGGATGTAAAGGTTTCAGGACCTCAGAGGCTAAAGGGCTCCAATGGTCTATATATGGTGTACAAGGCGCTTAAGGTACTAAATGTCTAAGAGGTATTATGTTTCAATAGTGGTTAGTGTTTAAAGGGGTCAAAGAATTTAAAGGGTCTTAAAGGGGTTTAAAGTATATGGGGGTGTAAGGGATCTAAAGGTGTCTAAATATCTGAGGGTTAAAAAGTCTGGAGGATCAAGGGAGTCTAAAGGTCTAAATTCACTTTTGTAGTATAGCTTATGAGTATACAAAATGGGGGTACGCCTCTAAACATTTCATTGGTTGTAGTATATTTGAATCCGACTATAGTGGCCATTTTTTGCGAACATAACAAAGCACCTCTCTTAATTGCTTGCTCGCTTGCCAAAGTTGCTTCATGAGCAACTTGAAGCAGTTGATACTGAATGGCTACTTGGCAAGCAATAGCCAATAAAAATGGCAAAAAAGTAGTGGACAAAAAAAAAAATGGAAACACCTGGGTAAATGAGGGACACTAAGCGACGCTTCTACACAGGTATGGCTGCGTGTTAAATAAGCCAATAACAGTCCAGCATGCTTAGGGTCGTGGATAAAATTATGCACAAGGCCTAGTTGCCTATAATTATGGCGAGCATGGCTGCAATCGGAGAACCCCCCCCCCCCCTCCTTCCCCCAATGCCAGTGATAGGCCGGATCTGGATTCCAGACCTCCAAAATATAATTGGCTTGTTACTTGTCACCTACTCAACTCATCCACCAAAGTTGTCATAACCTGTTCATAATGTATGAAATACGTGCCATATATAATTTTTTTGGTCCGATCTCTCAAATATTAAGAATCATTTTAAAAATTAAAAATTCGTATCGGATCTGGATCTTCGGGCAAAATCAAATCAATTCTTCCTTGGCACACATACAACTTGTCCACCAAGTTTTCGTCCAAATACATCCATAAACTTTTTGAGCTATCGTGCCTTACTATACAGAGAAAGTTTTTGGCCCTATCTCTCAACGGTGAAGAATAAATTAAAGATTGAGCTGACAGGATGCTGGAGTAGCACACTCGCCTTAAGCTGTTTCACCTGGTTTGGAATCCTGATCCAGCTATAAGCTGTCATCCGCGTGTTTCACAGACAGGGTGATTCGTCATATGGTGCTGCTTCCCTCTGATGGATGTTAACAGGCATTCCCATCTGCCAGCATCCGTTGGGGTGACATTAAATATTCCCATGTCCTTCTCGAAAGAGTAGGTGAGCTATCGCCGGCACCACAGCCAAATTCAAAATTCCTGTCCTAACCAGTAGAGGGCATTGCATCAGCAGTGCAGCCAAACCCTCCGCCAATGATTACTTCCCCACAGCCTTGTGCTGCATATGAATGAAGAAAACTTTTTAAAAATGGAGTATCTGGATCTGGATCTTCACCAATATCGAGCCATTTCATCCTGTGACAAACTCAACTTGTCACTAAGTTTTTTTCTGAAACCATCCGTAACGTTTTGAGGTATGCTGCTCACAGACTGACAGACAGACAGACAACGCGTTAAAACAATATCCGTCCACTTTTGGTGGTGTGGTTATCAAGATAGAAGGATTGGGTTAATGTGTGTGTATTCGACACAAAATTGTTGGCTCTTTTAGAAAGAAAAAATGAAGGTAAGCAGGAATTTAGATGATCCATCCATCCATTGGGACCATATTCTGTGCACAGAGCATTGGTGCTGCCTAAAGCAGTCTCCTTAGCTATTGGACACAATCCTGGATGGGTTGCCACTCCGGCACTGTATACCAGAAAGCTGGCACTCATTTTGCCGATGTTGGAAGGATGACAGGCAGAGTCAACCCCACCTGGTATTCATCAACAGAAGAGTGGGATTTGAATTCAGGATCCTAGGATCCAAGCCCACCACCCGAACCATTAAGCCACCACCAGGCATATATTTAGATGGTAAGGCAATAAGTGGATATTTAGATTCCTGGAAAATTGTTCAAAGAAGTCCAATATTAAGCCCAACAATGAAATATTGTAACCTGGGTGGGGTGCAGCAATCCTCTCCCCAAAAAGCTTCCTGTTGGCAGTGGTTTCTCTTTTGCTCATCAAGAGGTACCATATCAGCACATTTCCAGTTCATATAAATGAATATATAGCATAGACTAATAGTCCCTGTTGTTATTTTTATAAGTACTATTGAGTACCTGCACCTTGTGCAGAAGGAATTTACAGTTTAGAAAAAGAGCACCAAGTACTATGTTACAATTCCAATTAAATCATCACAAATAATTATTTAACAGGCAATGACGAGTACAATGTATAATATAGAATAACAGGCAATAATACGATACAATAAGGCAATACTACACAATAATGAATGAATAATACCCAAGGGTACACACAAAGGAAATTTGACACAGGTGGAGGCCATTCAGCCCATCATGCCTGCGCTGCAGTCACACCACACCAATTTTTCAACACAAGATCGAAATAAGAAAAATACAAAATGCTTTTTTATAAGTGTCTTTTGTTGTTGGTTTTGCAGCGGGTTTTTTGCACTTTAATTTTGTTTTTTCCAGGGAGGGGGCAAGGGTGTAGCCGGTCTTGGGTAAAAAGCACACAACATCAACTACACAACATCCCGTGATGAGACACCCACCAACTCCATACACATGAAACACAATCACCCATTCATGCTCAAGCTACGGAAAAGTCCTGCCAACATCCCTATACCGCTCCATCTCCAATACTTCCAGATACATTTCTAATTCACATTTAAACTTATATACTGTTTTTGCTGCCACTACCTTTCAGGAGACCATTCCATGCATTAACTACTCTTTGAGTGAAAACCCATGCTTACTACTCTCTTAACTCTCCTCTTTCTTTACTCCCTGGCTATGCCCCTGTCCTATCACTGTCTACTCTGCTGAATAATTATTCTGCATTTATTTTATCTTCCCTCATTATCTTAAACATCTCCATCATATCTCCTCATAACCGCCTCCTTTCTAGCGTACAAAGCCCTGTCTCCTTTCTAACGTACAAAGCCCATGTCTCCTTTCTAACGTACAAGCCCTTCTCCTTCAGCTGCTCCTCATAGTGAGTCTCAATGGGCCTGGAATCAATCTAGTAGCCCTGCGTTGAACCTTCTCTAGGGCAGCTTCTGTTCCTTCCTCGGTTGTGGTGACCAAATACAGGTATGCCCAGGTGTTCAGTAGCTCTAGTGGCTACTGCACTGCCTCTTCTTTATTAAAGTAAATAATATAATTGTTGAAAATGAAATGTGTATAATTATAAGGAACCTGTATGTTTGTGTAGTAGCATGTGTTTATACCTGCAATGCACAGACTGGGCACCTGTAGGTTTGAAATGTTTTCTTGCATCCCCATTTTCCAAGAGGATTCCAACTGTATGCTATATGAAAGGGGTTACTACGGTGGGCCATTCTATCGATGGACAGATAGACAATACAACTATATATATATATATATATATATATATATATATATATATATTATATACCAAGCTTGCACACTAAAAACTTGGCTCGCCGTCACACGATCCTATGAAATTGCTGTGGCACTTAACGGACATGTCCGACAATGTTGGGAAGTCTTGGCGTTCCATAGTACCACTTGCATTTTGCACAATGCGTATTTTTGTCATTCCCCGGTGTACGGTCTGTCGTCTTCTACAGCTATGTGTGTACTGCTATCCGTGCATGTGCGACGGGTATCGCTAGTATAATATTATATATATATACATATATTATATACATATAATATTTCCTGCAAACAGTATTTCTATTTAAAATATCAGCAACAACAGTGCTTCTGGATGTCAGGTTTCATGATGGCTCTTTCAAATGGCCAATAAGGATTGAACTGATCGATGGACTCAACTGATGCACCGCGCTCACCGGTGGTGCACCAGTTAGTCCATCACTCAGCAGCTTGTAAGCCATGTCCACAACTGTCTTCACACTGCATCAGAGCACTAAGCGTAATATTAATAATTTATTGTTATTATTATTATTTAGCACTATAAGTTAGAAAGTTCAATGAAAATGTTGGGGGAGGGGGCACCTGTCCGTTCTTGCAGAGATCGCCCACATGCTCGCTGCCGTTCCCCTCGCATCAGCACGTGGTAAGTGACGAAGTAGATCCCGGTATGACGCACGTGAACTTCCCGCTCGAAGAATCGTAGTGATTCCCAGTTCGTTACGTCCGTCAAACCGCAGCACCTCATTACCGTCCCTGGATGACGAAGACCAGCATAAAAAGCGATGCCGTGTGCACTCGCCTCCTAACGCACCTTGTTCCATCCCCCGGACGTTCCGGGCAAACCAGGTAAACCGCGTTCTCCTCGATCCCCAGGAGGACCCCGAGACCCCGGTTCGCCTGGTGGTCCGCGAGCGCCGCTGCGGGTAGGGGAGCGATCGAAGCCTGCAGTACGTCGGGATTAGAGCAGAGGCACGTTGGAACATTTGGGTCACAATTTATGCGGCACGTGCTGTGTGTGGCTTGACCCGGGCCTGTGCGTTTGAGTACACGAGCACCGGATGGCTACAAGGAGCGCAAGGACCGCTTGATGATGCCCACAAGCCGCCGTGACCAACCACCTGTAGCGCGTGCCACTCCAGCGTCTGAGACCCCATGGTTGCACATCGCTGTTCCCTTCACCTGTCCCGCCTGGAAACAGCATTGTTTGCAGTGAATGCACAAAACGGTGTAACAGGACGGGGGAACTTTAATGCTGTCATTCTGTAACTATTAAAATCCATTTACATCGTTCACGCCGCAGGAACATGATTTTATCCATTTTTTGGATCGAATTAAATAATGCAACGAACGTAGTTTATCTCAGGCAGCTGGGTCGCATATATACCGAATAACGATCCACAGAAGTGGCACCCACAGGTTGTACACCTTTACCTGCAGCGCGAGTCCAGGCGGGTGGCTGGCCGGGGTATGCTCGGGCGGATCTCCTGGCTGTCCTTCGGCCACCTCGGGCCAACTCGTTGCTTGCAGTCGCTGCTGCGTTCGGGACCACATGGAGCGTGCAGTCGTGGCGCAACCCCGCTGGTGGTTTGTGGTGTCAGTGCTGCTTTAACCGCGAGCAAAGTTTCGAAGAAAGGAAGTTGAGAGAGAAACCACGCACCGCTGAGACCCGATTTAACTCTTACGGTGCCTGTTCGTACACACTTGATTTTATAAAGACTCCGTACGCCACACAGCCACCATCTCGGTGTGCCATCCTCTCCCTCTCCCTCTGTGAGCACTATGGATTAAGGGCTGGAATGAACATGCCCGATAAACTCACTGAGAACAGGTGCGTGATTGCTTGCTGGGGGAGAAGCGCGGTGTCATCGACGCGTTTGGATGAACTGGCTCTAACGAACAAGCTGGATGAGTAGTTGATAAACGTGCTTTTCATGAATGCACCTGCATGGATGAACTCAGTAAAAATGAAGGTGCTGGATTAACGTGGTGCACAAAATACATCTCTATATAAGTATAATGAGCATGCGGCTCAATTCATTCCAACGGACTTGAGACGTGACAGTGGAGAAGTCTTGCTCCATTCAAACGCTCAACATTTTGACTCTCAGGTCGGTCAGACCCCAGACAACTCGAAGTCCCCTCTCCCAGGCTCTGTTCAACAATAGATCTTTCCCCGAGAGAGTGGAGAAACAGATGATGCTGTGAAATGTGGGGTGTTTGTGATGGGGCTCGGGGCCGTCTTCATATTACGTAACGTACAGGGATGTGATGGCCAGTTGGCCTGACGTTGTTAAGGAGTGTTGCCTGGGAGAGGAAAAGAGGGGCAAGTTCTCTCAGCAGGCATTATGTGTTATTGGATGGGCGGTATTTACCCAAGCGTTACTGGATGTTGTTGGGGAAGGTGGAGGTAAAATTGTGCAATAAATGCCTTACGTAATATCTTAGACGGACTCCATCGTAATGAACCGTAGAGACTTCCACTGGAAATCTGACACGTTTGTAGAAAATTGCGCCCCAAGCACAGCCTCGCTGCTATTAGCAGCACATGTCATGTTGTCAATTTGGGCCGCTCCATTGGCCCTTCCAGTGCCTCACCCAAAGGCGGCACAGACGGCATGTAGCATATGCTCAAGCAACCCTCAATGTTTGGATCGAATTGAGACGTGAGCCCTGCATCAGGCCTCGGTTGAATTGTTTAAGCCTGCTTTGCGAAATCAAGCTGTGTCGCAGTTATTATTCAACGGAATGTTTCACGGTAACCTGCGTGCACAGTGAAGAGGAGAAATTAATGATCCATTCACACGGCTGCTGAGCCATGCATGGTTATTGACCAAGCGCTGGTTAGCCAATCTGGATGCTCACTCGGCAATGCACCAGTTAGTCCATCATACAGTCCACTCCAGTCAGCTTGTAAGCTTTGTCCACCGCTGTCACTTCTCGTCTGCAAGCTGATTATCGGGCCAGAGCCACTAACAAGACAGTTTGATAATTCCACCATCCGTCCGCACAGCAGGAACGGCCATTGAGAATATTCACGTGTAGTTATTGACCAGCACCGGTCCAGCCACTTGGATGCTCACTCGGCAGTGCACCGGTTAGTCCGTCTACCCATCCACCCCAGTCGGCTTGTAAAGCTGTGTCCACCGGCAGTGCCCAGATTGTCCATCCACCCAGTTCCCCCCAGTCGCTTGACAGCAGTGTACCACAGCTGTCACTCTCATCATGCAAGCTGTTAAATGATCGGGCCAGAGCCCACTAACGAGACGTTTGATAAATTCCACCATCCGTCCACACAGCAGGAACGGCTGTTTGAGAACATTCTCGTGGAAGTTTTTGCAAACTCATGTAGTCAAGTGAATTCTTTATTGTATAACTGGGTGCATCACACACCTGGTGTTGAACGTTTCTACAAACATAACAGATTCCAACACCGTTTTGCCTCACCTCATGAATATATAAGAGTTGATTTAAAAGCACAGGCAAAAATTAATGAATAAATAGACAAAAAACAAACAAGAAAAAAGACCGTGCAAGCACGATACTTGCAAAAATCCATTAAAACAAATTTGACCTCAAAATAATGGTAGTGAATTCAATGACCAAATATACAACTCCTCTTCAAATTTCAAGTGAATCGTGTATGAAATTGACTATTTTAGTGAAACTTCGGCCTATGTTGGACCTTTTGGCTATGTGCTCAAAGTAATTGGCTGGTTGAATTCGGTGACTGAAATATAAATCCTCTTCAAATAGTTCAAGTCAATCGGTGAAAAATTGAGGAATTTTAAGAATCCAGAAGTTGTTGACCTTTGGCCTACTGTTGACCTCAAAAATAATTGGTCTTTGAATTCCATGGCCTAAATATGTAAATCCTCTCTTCAAATTCAAGTCAATCAGATGAAAAATTGAGGTTTTAGAAATTGCACCATAGATGTGTTGACCTGTGGCAACTGTTGTTGACCTTTTGGACTTTGTGACTGTCAAAAATATTTTTTGGTTGAATTCAGTGACCTATGTGCAAATCCCGTTCAAGTTTCTCTGTAGTCAATCGGATGAAAATTGAGGATTTTGAATTATCAAAGTTAGTTACCTTTGGCCAATGGTGACCTTTTGATCTTGTTAACCTCAAAAATCAATAGCCTTCTGGCTTACTGGCCAATCCATCACTTTTGAAGCTTTTGACGATCGTTTTAAAAAAGCGATTGACATCCAAGTAAACAGACAAAGAAGATACACGTCGTGCTTAGCACATACTAGAAAAATCCCCCCTCACGCCCCTCATCCTTCTCCCTCCAAAAAGTAGCATGATAACATCACAATCATCATGTCATTCAGATTTAAAATTCGACGACTTTATCAAAGCTCAGGTCAATCGGATGCAAATTGAATGTTTTTCAGATGAAAATTGTGACGATTTTAGAAGTTTGACTGAAGTGACCTTTGATCAATGCGACCTCAAAAATAATCAAATACCATTTAAAATGATGCAATATGCAATTATATTCAAATGAAGTCAATCGGGATGGAAAATGATGATTTAAGAAATCAAGACCTTGACTTGACCTTTGCGACCTGATGGCTTCAAAAATAAATGGATAGCTAGTCAATGATTGCACATGCAATTATATCTCGCGCGTGCGGAGCGCTCACCCTAAAATACTGAATAACTTTGCCATGCCCTTTTTCCCACAGAGTCCATCAGTCCTCGGCCATGGTTTAGTGTAAAATGTATAAGGTTAAGTTAAGGTAAAATTGTAAATTAGTTTTGCTCCCCCTGCATGTTTGTCGTAGCGCCGGCAATTGTAGGTAAGTCATCTGTATGAGTGAGTTTGTTTAGTTAGTTACACA
>JAXMNL010000028.1:405510-424436 GCA_035128595.1 Eptatretus atami | reverse complement strand
ACCAATGTATAACGGGAATTATTTGTGTGCCGGGCTGTGAGCCTTTGAGGTAGTGTTATTATTTTCTGTCTTTTATTTTAAAGAAACATCTCCTCACCATCTTCTCCACAACTGCCAACATCTCCTCACCATCTTCTCCACAAACCGCCATCATCTAAGCTCGTGACCTACCTTCTCCAAACACGCCAATCATCTCCTCACCATCTTCTCGCACCAAACCCGCCATCATCTCCTCACCATCTTCTCCACAACCGCCATCATCTCCTCACCACCTTCTCCACAACCGCCCAAATCTCCTCACCATCTTCTCCACAACCGCATCATCTCCTCCCACTTTCTCCACAACGCCATCATCTCCTCACCATCCTTCTCCACAAACTGCCATCATCTCCTCACCACCTTCTCCACAACCACCATCATCTCCTCACCACCCTTCTCCACAACCACATCATCTCCTCACCATCTTCCCACAACCGCCTGAAGCCGGTGATTCTCAAACATGACGCGTGACACGGTGATCCAAACACGTCCGCGTGAAGACGGTGATCCTAACACGGCCGCGTTTGACGGCAAAATCGGGTCAGACGGCGAAAGGGGCAGAGCCAGCCGGGAATGAAGGGTCGAAGGTGAAAGAGCAAGCACCCCCCCCCCCCCCCGAACCCGATAAAAGGCGTGCGAAACGCGAGAACCAGTTGAGTGTTGGAGTCCGGAGAGTGAGTTTGGAGCCTGGAGTCCAGTTGAGCGGTTGAGGAGGCGCCGGGTGTTGACAAGGAACGAACGAGTTGGAGAAGCGCGCTGGGAGAGAGCGTTCAAGTTCGCGCTGCGCTGGTGCGGTGGAGTCGGGAAGAGAGCTTGGAGAGTTCGGAGGTTGGAGTGCGGCAGAGACATCGAGGGTTGCCCAGCGAGTCACCAAGAGGGTGGCAGGTAGCACGCTCGGTCTCTCGGAGTCTCTTCGGTCATCCCGGTCCGAGCAATTATAAAGGCTTACGAGCCCGGTTTCTTCTTTCTTTTTGGGGTTTGCATGAAAGTCTGTGGCACCTTGTCCACCAAGTAGAACTGATTAAGTGCATGTACATAATATATAGACATCGGCTGTAGGTTTTGCTCATGTTTTTTCCCCATTTCCCCCCATTCATTGCATTGCTTGCATGCCTGTGGTGAAATAAATGTCCCCATTTGTGAATGTCACCTGCTCGTTGCGTCCCTTCCTCCATTGACTGCCATAATTGCGTTCGGAATAATTACTGGCTGATTATAACCGATAAACGTACATCTGGCTTGGCGATATAAACCGCGGCAATCGCAAACGGAACGAGCTGCTTAAAGCGGCTCGTTTTCGTGCAGGCTCCGTTGAGGTATAAACTCCCGGCATTTCTGTCTGCGTGAATATTAGGTACATCGAAATTCGGCGATCGACCCTGTAGCGTGTGGACAGAGAGTTGGCTGGTTTTGGTGTGGTTAAAAACACCCGTAGCTGGGTTTCGGCGTTGATCCGAAAGCTGCGACTAGATTGCTCGTTCGGTGTGCGCGTGGGCCGCAATTGAGCTAAAGGCGGTCGCCCGCAGCCGGTCGGGCGAAATCTACAACAATATGTATGTATATATATATATGTATGTATGTATATATACATATATATGTATGTCTATATCCATACATATATATATATATATATAATATATTATATATATATATATATATATATAAATATATACATAATATAATATAAATATAAATAATACTATATAATACATACTATA
This sequence comes from Eptatretus atami, assembly GCA_035128595.1. Taxonomy (NCBI): domain Eukaryota; kingdom Metazoa; phylum Chordata; class Myxini; order Myxiniformes; family Myxinidae; genus Eptatretus; species Eptatretus atami. Next base: position 422,679 of record JAXMNL010000028.1, on the reverse strand, counting down.
AATACATCATATATATACATATATAACATTATAAATTATTATATAACATATATACATATACACGAGTTAAACTACCCCAAGGGGGTATGTGATTGCTTTATATGTTTATAACATATTATGTTTTATATATTTATGTATTTATTTATTTTATACATACCGGGGGAATGTTTATGCAGGTATATTGAATCAGTTCAACCCTTGTATGATGACTTCTTATTTAAATTGGCAGTCGAATATGCATCATGAAATAAATAACACTGGCATTTTGCCCGGAAAATAAAGACATTTTTCGCTGTCGTCAATAATGAGTCAATTCCGTATTGGGAATGCCACGATAACAGTGTCCAACATTATTTCCTTGTTGAATGCGAGACAATGACAGAATGAAATATAATGGCATAGAAGCTCTTACTATAGCGTTTTAGTCGAAGCAAGGGTAGCAAGTCATTTAAATTGGAATACAATTCTCAGGCATAATGTTGAAATGTCAATCTAACCAAAACCACGGTGCATTCTGTCTGTGAAGCATATCCAGCATCAGGGGATGTGTGACCCCCTCACAGTAATATGCAACCCTGGGATCCAAACTAGCATCTTTAATAACATCACACCATCTGGCATTTTTGTAACTACACTGTTTAGTATAGATGGCATATATACATTCTTATATTGAGTCAGGGAAAGACCCACCCTATCTCTTCCAGTTATATGTTTGGTATCCTGAACGTCTGCACCAGAAGACTATCCAGCTGATGGCATAGCAGGTAATTGCAAATGAAAATGTTCAGCATCCCAAACAAAAGGACCGAAGTGGATGTTTATTTACAAAGAAGGGGAGGGGGTCGGGGGGGGGGAACCTCGCCCACCTTTTTTGACAGGGGAACCTCTCCCACCTTGCTCTAAATTGTTGAAGAGCACATACATTTCTTTAGAAAAGTTATCTTTCGTCAAGAGAGCATAATAACTTGCAACATTGGGAATTACAAATGTTCACATGCTGACACAGTCACTGGACAAGTCACAAACATGAGCACAAATGCAGGTTACATTCCACTTTAGTGCAATCTTCAAGTATCCAATCTGCATCTGTGACACTGGGATGTGGGCCAATGAGATTGGTTAACACGTAGAACAGTGCACGTGAAGTTCCACACACGTGGGACTGGTAACTCTCCGCAAATCACTCAAAGAGAACTTGTTCATTTATAATGGTAAAACATCTCCAGCCATCACAATATAGAACTGCGATATCTCCAAGTCTGGCCATATCAAACATGTGTAGTACTTGCAAGCAAAGTTATGAACTTGTGAACAGCAAGGAAAAACCATCTTATTCTTAGTCTTCTTTCATATGCAGCATGTGGCTGCAGTCTTCATGTGCCCGCTATAGTTCTAGCAGGAATTTGTAATTTATTGAAGGTGCTGAAGAGAGCTTGCCTACTCTTTATGAAGGACAATCTTGGGTCTGTAACGTCCACCAACTCATGTTGGCAGACGGGACACCCAGTTTAATGTCTTTCGAGGATGCACGCACCTACTGATTAATTTCCCCTGCCTGGAAAACACAGGTGGACAGTTGTGGCTGCACCTCAATTGTAACCCAAGCCAGACCGCTCAGAGGAGAGTGGTGCTTACCTCTTGGCTATCCTGCCATACCAGCCTAGGAAGGATATGATGGCTTGCATATGAGCAGATATAACATTCAGAGAAAAAAATATGGTACTGCCAGATTGTCTGCAGTTTAAACATGACTTCTTTGACAGATTTGTAAAAATAAATAATAATAATCTGGGTTTGATTCTCCCATTTATACATTTGAAAAACATGTGATCAATACTTTTGAATGTGGATTAACAAAGCATTCCAGTTTCATTAAGAGCAACTACATCAGATGATTGACGTCAAGCATTTTATTTTGCACCACTCCATTTTGTATTAACACCATATATTCTCGTCTCAACCTCTCCGACTTACTCTAATATGACTGAAATATATCGATAATGTGGAACATATAAAGCATATTGGGAAGTGAAAGCATCTTTGTAATTAATAAGAAGTGAAACAATGAAGAATAGGAATTGTCATGCCACTGCAATGTATGTCGTACTACTGAATCCAGGCAATGAGTCCCTGAGCCACACATCCATTTTAAGGCCTGCATTAATCAGCATTACAAGATGAAGCCGGAGAAAGTGCTGTACTTGTTAGTGTTGCCACCGTGTGCCTTTCCCTCGTCCAGCCTCACAAAGACTTCATCACCCGAGTCCAGGTGCAAGATAGCACTGTTGCTTGCATAGTGCGTAGTTCTGGTCGGCATCTTGCGCGATCGCGCTCGCGCGAATCTGGAAGGCGACATCCACATGAATGCATATGGTAGTCAATTGCTTTCCAACCACTCCTATGGTTTGATGCAAACTTATTGATGTAATCCCACATGGGTTGCTCTTTATGCCTGAAAGATTATCAACGGTGCTAAATTTGGCAGTTGATCACTCAAAATGCGCAATGCTTCTCAAAATGTCAACAACGATTGAAATTGACCCACTATTGTGTTGCTTTTTCTGTGACGTGTATTCAGGTCGTTCATGAAATATTCACCCGATTAACAAAATGGATGTGAGGAGAATGTCGGGGATCTGAAATGGACCACACAGGCCAGGAAGGTTGCTCAAGATGGGTCGGAGACGTTGCAATTTTTTCTTTAACAATCGCTGCAATTGGAATGGGGTTAAAAGTACAGGATTAAGGTTATGAAGTTCCTCTATTCTGCAGTCTTGGGCATTGTCAAATCTTCGGCAACCTTCAACTAAAACTACGAATGAGTTATATATGGCAAACTGTGCTTTTCTAGATGTGTTAGTGATGCCAAGAGCTCACCAAATACCATAGTTTATGTCAGGGTATCAACTTGCAATGGATGCTGAGAACTGCGCAACATGTTTAACGAGGGGGGTCACCGTCTCTGCCAGTAGATAAAGAGTTTATAACTAACTTTGTTTCAAACTCAAACTCCTTTATAACCAAACTGTCATGCATTCTAGTTTCATTCAACCATTTATATTCATCACCTCGCTGACAACTTTTATCATCATAATCAACTCTCTTAACGGAACAATCATGTAAGAGAGCATTTATGGAAATGCTGAGGCGTTAGAAGATCTGCAAATAAGGAATTGGTGGTATGATGAGAAGTAGCCACACGTTGAACACACAAGACTTCTTAAAAAGTTAATGCATGTGGACAACATACAGCATTTGTACACCACGATGCTGCAGTTACAACTGAGGCCACAGATCATATATGCTGATATGAGGCAAGTGCTTCTTCTTTTATTCTTCTCTTTTTTGTTCATATACAGCACAAGGCTGTGGGGTAGCATCATTGGTGAGGGCACAGCTGCACTCCTGATGCAGTACCCCTGCATGTTAGGGCAGGAATTTGGAATTTGTTCAGTTGCCAGTGATGGTCGCGACTCTTCACAAAGGACACATGGGATCTCTGACATCCACCAATGGATGCTGGCAGACAGGACAACTGTTTAACATCTATCCAAGGACAGCACACACATGATTAATCACTGACCTGTGAAACACGGGATGAACATTTATAGATAGGTCGGGATTCAAACCCAGGCTAGACTGCTTTAGGCGAGTATGTACACCTCTCGGCCATCCTATCAGCCCAGGCAAGTGCTTATTGGAACAAAAAGGCTGTTGCAGAAGTTATATTCAAATGAGATAGAAAAAGAAAGCATGACATATACAAAAACACAGAGTCAAACGAAGAATTCCAATCCATTGGAAAACTTTTCCAGCTTAATTACGACACTCGAATACATGACTTCCAAGAAATCAGATAAGAAAAATCCAAGAAAACTGCATCATCATATAATTATTTATGCTTGAGAAACATAATGCAGAAGCAGTTTAAAATTAATGACTTGTATGAGTATTAAAAACTGCAGTTCATTTTGGACAATCATTAAGACTTTGTTCTCGTATTATAAGTAGTGTCTGCATAGTTACCCTTACCTTACCCTGTCTCAATTTTCATCCCAGGGAAAGGCACTCCTAATTGCGCAAGCAAGAGTATGTAGTTGCGTTTATTCATAATTCTTACCTCGTATTCTCTCGCTTACAATGCAGGAAATACGACGACTACGACTACTCACCAGGGTTGCCAGGCGTACAGTATTGATCGTATGTGTACGATTAGTTCAACCTTGTATGATGAATGATCAATAATTGAAAGAATGGCAAATATACAATAATTATAATTCTGGCAAATCCAAAAGGTACTCGAAATTCAATTTCCAGTTTACATTTTCACAATTTTTTCTCATCCGTGAAAACATTGGATATTGGCATGAGAGCATTGTCATGGTCTGCATCCAGTGAGCCACAATATAGCACAGACACCGACCTTTCAACAATGACGACGACAACTGCAAGTGTTTGACATGATTGAATGTTGCTGCACAACAAATTTGGCTAATACATTCTCTCACTGTGGCTTTGATAAGAGGTGTTTTATGCGTTTCAGATGATCTTGACCTTTGACTAATAATATTTGGAAAACTTTTCCAGAAAACCAGGGGCGTGTTCCATGAGCAAGCAGCGTGCTTGCCGCTTGCCAAGCGGTTTGCTTGATTCAAAGCATTCAAGCAAGGACTCCAATGGAACGGAGTGCTCAGCGCTGCTTACCAACATGGCGGTCTCCATGTAGCAATGCTATCGTGGTGCTCGAGCAAACGCTGTCCAGGTCATCGGTTTCAATTTTACTCGATACTTCCCTTGTGACAACCTCCCCACCAACCAAGTTTATTGTGTTAGCAGTGGCTCAAAAGTAAGAGGAGAGGCAAATACATTTAAAGAAATGTGAGTCAGAAGGAGGGAACCCCTGCTCAGCTTATCTATGGTCCTACCACTGTGCATTTTGGGGAGGGTTTTGCATGTTTTGTAGATCTTGAAGAATAAGGATGAAAAGTAAAAGTAACAATAGAAGTATTAAATACAAGTTTCACAATACTAGCAAAGCTCCCACCCTCTGGATGAGTCGAGTTTGTGTGCATTACTTGCTGAAAAAAGTATAGTCTGTATATTGCAAGATCTTTTTTGATGTTTGTTTGGTGTGTGTTTAAAGGTGTTTAAGGGATGTAAAGGTTTTCAGGACCTCAGAGGCTAAAGGGCTCCAATGGTCTATATATGGGTGTACAAGGGTCTTAAGGTACTAAATGTCTAAAGGGTATTATGTTTCAAAGTGGTTAGTGTTTAAAGGGGTCAAAGGAATTTAAAGGGTCTTAAGGGGTTTAAGGTATATGGGGTGTAAGGGATCTAAAGGTGTCTAAAATATCTGAAGGGGTTAAAAGGTCTGGAGGATCAAGGGAGTCTAAAGGTCTAAATTCACTTTTGTAGTATAGCTTATGAGTATACAAAATGGGGGTACGCCTCTAAACATTTCATTGTTGTAGTATATTTTGAATCCGACTATAGTGGCCATTTTTTGCGAACATAAACAAAGCACCTCTCTTAATTGCTTGCTCCGCTTGCCAAGTTGCTTCATGAGCAACTTGAAAGCAGTTGATACTGAATGGCTAGCTTGGCAAGCAATAGCAATAAAAATGGACAAAAAAGGTAGTGGACAAAAAAAAATGGAAAAACTGGTAAATGAGGGACACTAAGCGACGGCTTCTACACAGGTATGGCTCGTGTTAAATAAGCCAATAACAGTCCAGCATGCTTAGGGTCGTGGATAAAATTATGCACAAGGCCTAGTTGCCTATAATTATGGCGAGCATGGCTGCAATCGGAGAACCCCCCCCCCCCTCTCCCCCAATGCCAGTGATAGGCCGGATCTGGATCCAGACCTCCAAATATAAATTGGCTTGTTACTGTCACCTACTCAACTCATCCACCAAAGTTGTCATAACCTGTTCATAATGTATTGAAATATCGTGCCATATATAATTTTTTTGGTCCGATCTCTCAAATATGAAGAATCATTTTAAAAATTAAAAAATTCGTATCCGGATCTGGATCTTCGGCAAAATCAAATCAATTCTTCCTTGGCACACATACAACTTGTCCCAACCAGTTTTCGTCCAAATACATCCATAACTTTTTGAGCTATCGTGCTATACTATACAGGAGAAAGTTTTTGGCCCTATCTCTCAACGGTGAAGAATAAATTAAAGATTGAGCTGACAGGATGGCCTGGAGGTAGCACACTCGCCTCTAACTGTTTCACTGGTTTGGAATCCTGATCCAGCTATAAGCTGTCATCCCGGTGTTTCACAGACAGGGTGATTCGTCATATGTGCGTGCTGTCCCTCTGATGGATGTTGAACAGGCATCCCATCTGCCAGCATCCGTTGGTGGACATTAAATATTCCCATGTCCTTCTCGAAGAGTAGTGAGCTATCGCCGGCACCACAGCCAAATTCAAAATTCCTGTCCTAACCAGTAGAGGGCATTGCATCAGCAGTGCAGCCAAACCCTCCGCCAATGATTACTTCCCCACAGCCTTGTGCTGCATATGAATGAAGAAAACTTTTTAAAAATTGGAGTATCTGGATCTGGATCTTCACCAATATCGAGCCATTTCATCCTTGTGACAAACTCAACTTGTCCCTAAGTTTTTTTCTGAAACCACCGTAACGTTTGAGGTATGCTGCTCACAGACTGACAGACAGACAGAACGCGTTAAAACAATATCCGTCCACTTTTGGTGGTGTGGTTATCAAGATAGAAGGATTGGGTTAATGTGTGTGTATTCGATTCACAAAATGTTGGCTCTTTTAGAAAGAAAAAATGAAGGGTAAGCAGGATATTAGATGATCCATCCATCCATTGGGACCATATTCTGTGCAGAGCATTGGTGCTGCCTAAAGCAGTCTCCTTAGCTATTGGACACAATCCTGGATGGGTTGCCACTCCGGCACTGTATACCAGAAAGCTGGCACTCATTTTGCCGATGTTGGAAGGATGACAGGCAGAGTCCACCACCTGGTATTCATTCAACAGAAGAGTGGGATTTGAATTCAGGATCCTAGGATCCAAGCCCACCACCCGAACCATTAAGCCACCACCAGGCATATATTTAGATGGTAAGGCAATAAGTGGGATATTTAGATTCCTGGAAAATTGTTCAAAGAAGTCCAATATTTAAGCCCAACAATGAAATATTGTGCAACCTGGGTGGGGTGCAGCAATCCTCTCCCCAAAAAGCTTCTGTTGGCAGTGGTTTTTCTTTTGCCTCATCAAGAGGTACATATCAGCACATTTCCAGTTCATATAAATGAATATATAGCATAGACTAATAGTCCCTGTTGTTATTTTTATATGTACTATTGAGTACCTGCACCTTGTGCAGAAGGAATTTACAGTTTAGAAAAAGAGCACCAAGTGCTTATGTACAATTCCATTAAATCATCACAAATAATTATTTAACAGGCAATGACGAGTAAAATGTATAATATAGAATAACAGGCAATAATACGATACAATAAGGCAATACTACACAATAATGAATGAATAATACCCAAGGGTACACACAAGGAAATTTGACACAGTGGAGGCCATTCAGCCCATCATGCCTGCGCTGCAGTCAACACACACCAATTTTTCAACACAAGATCGAAATAAGAAAAATACAAAATGCTTTTTTATTAAGTGTCTTTTTTGTTGTTGGTTTTGCAGGGGTTTTTTTGCACTTAATTTTGTTTTTTCCAGGGAGGGGGCAGGGTGTAGCCGGTCTTGGGTAAAAAGCACACAACATCAACTACACAACATCCGTGATGAGACACCCACCAACTCCATACACATGAACACAATCACCCATTCATGCTCAAGCTACGGAAAAGTCCTGCAACATCCCTATACCGCTCCATCTCCAATACTTCCAGATACATTTCTAATTCCAATTTAAACTTATATACTGTTTTTGCTGCCACTACCTTTCCAGGGAGACCATTCCATGCATTAACTACTCTTTGAGTGAAAAGCCCATGCCTTACTACTCTCTTAACTCTCCTCTTTTTACTCCCTGGCTATGGCCCCTGTCCTATCATGTCTACTCTGCTGAATAATTATTCTGCATTTATTTTATCTCTTCCCTTCATTATCTTAAACATCTCCATCATATCTCCTCATAACCGCCTCCTTTCTAGCGTACAAAGCCCTGTCTCCTTTCTAACGTACAAAGCCCTGTCTCCTTTCTAACGTACAAGCCCTGTCTCCTTCAGCTGCTCCTCATAGCTGAGTCTCAATGGCCTGGAATCAATCTAGTAGCCCTGCGTTGAACCTTCTCTAGGGCAGCTCTGTCCTTCCTCGGTTTGTGGTGACCAAAAACAGGTATGCCCAGGGTGTTCAGTAGCTCTAGTGGCTACTGCACTGCCTCTTCTTTATTAAAGTAAATAAATAATTTGTTGAAAATGAAATGTATAATTATAAGGAACCTGTATGTTTGTGTAGTAGCATGGTGTTTATACCTGCAATGCACAGACTGGGCACCCTGTAGGTTTGAAATGTTTTCTTGCATCCCCATTTTCCAAGAGGATTCCAACTGTATGCTATATGAAAGGGTTACTACCGGTGGGGCGATTCTATCGATGGACAGATAGACAATACAACTAATTTTATATATATATATATATATATATTATAATACCAAGCTTGCACACTAAAAACTTGGCTCGCCGTCACACGATCCCTATGAAATTGCTGTGGCACTTAACGGCATGCCGACAATGTTTGGGAGTCTTGGCGTTCATAGTACCACTTGCATTTGCACAATGCGTATTTTTGTCATTCCCCGTGTACGGTCTGTCGTCTGCTACCAGCTATGTTGTACTGCTATCCCGTGCATGTGCACGGGTATGGCTGTATATATATATATATATTACATATATATATATACATATATATATTTCCTGCAAACAGTATCTTCTATTTAAATATCAGCAACAACAGTGCTTCTGGATGTCAGGTTTCATGATGGCTCTTTCAAATGGCCAAATAAGGATTGAACTGATCGATGGACTCTAACTGATGCACCGCCGCTCACCGTGGTGCACCAGTTAGTCCATCTACTCAGTAGCTTGTAAGCATGTCCACAACTGTCTTCACACTGCATCAGAGCACTAAGCGTAATATTAATAATTTATTGTTTTATTATTATTTAGCACTATAAGTTAGAAAGTTCAATGAAAATGTTGGGGAGGGTGCACCTGTCCGTTCTTGCAGAGATCGCCCCACATGCTCGTGCCGTGTCCCCCTCGCATCAGCACGTGGTAAGTGAAGAAGTAGTCCCCGTATGACGCACGTGAACTTCCCGCTCGAAGAACGTAGTGATTCCCAGGTTCGTTACGACGTCGTCAAACCGCAGCACCTCATTACCGTCCTGTGGATGACGAAGACCAGCATAAAAAGCGATGCCGTGTGCACTCGCCGTCCTAACGCACCTTGGTTCCATCCCCCGGACGTTCCGGGCAAACCAGGTAAACCGCGTTCTCCTCGATCCCCAGGAGGACCCCGGACCCGGTTCGCCTGGTGGTCCGCGAGCGGCCGCTGCGGGTAGGGGGAGCGATCGAGCCTGCAGTACGTCGGGATTAGAGGCAGAGGCAGTGGAACATTTGGGTCACAATTTATGCGGCACGTGCTGTGTGTGGCTTGACCCGAGCCTGTGCGGTTTGAGTACACGAGCACGGGATGGCTACAAGGAGCGCAAGGACGCGTGATGATGCCACAGCCGCCGTGACCAACCACCTGTAGCGCGTGCCACTCCAGCGTCTGAGACCCATGGTTTGCACATCGCTGTTCCCTTCACCTGTCCCGCCTGGAAACAGCATTGTTTGCAGTGAATGCACAAAACGGTGTAACAGGACGGGAAACTTAATGCTGTCATTCTGTAAACTATTAAAATCCATTTCAATCGTTCACGCCGCAGGAACGATTTTGTCATCCATTTTTTGTCGAATTAAATAATGCAACGAACGTAGTTTTATCTCAGGCAGCTGGGTCGCATGATTAACCGAATACGGTCCACAGAAGTGGCGACCCACAGGTTGTACACCTTTACCTGCAGCGCGAGTCCAGGCGGGTGGCTGGCCGGGGTATTGCTCGGGCGGATCTCCTGGCTGATCCTCGGCCACCTCGGGCCAACTCGTTGCTTGCAGTCGCTGCTGCGTTCGGGACCACATGGAGCGTGCAGCTCGTGGCGCAACCCCGCTGGTGGTTTGTGGGTGTCAGTGCTGCTTTAACCGCGAGCAAAGTTTCGAAGAAAGGAAGGTTGAGAGAGAAACCACGCACCGCTGAGACCCGATTTAACTCTTACGGTGCCTGTTCGTACACACTTGATTTTATAAAGACTCCGTACGCACACAGCCACCATCTCGGTGTGCCATCCTCTCCCTCTCCCTCTGTGAGCACTATGGATTAATGGGCTGGATGAACATGCCCGATAAACTCACTGAGAACAGGTGCGTGATTGCTTGCTGGGGGAGAAGCGGCGGTGTCAATCGACGCGTTTGGGATGAACTGGCTCAACGAACAAGCGTGGATGAAGTAGTTGATAAACGTGCTTTTCATGAATGCACCGCATGGATGAACTCAGTAAAAATGAAGGTGCTGGATTAACGTGGTGCACAAAATACATCTCTATATAAGTATATGAGCATGCGGCTCATTCATTCCAACGGACTTGAGACGTGACAGTGGAGAAGTCTTGCTCCATTCAAACGCTCAACATTTTGACTCTCAGGTCGGTCAGACCCCAGACAACTCGAAGTCCCCTCTCCCAGGCTCTGTTCAACAATAGATCTTTCCCGAGAGAGTGAGAAACAGATGATGCTGTGAAATGTGGGGTGTTTGTGATGGGGCTCGGGGCCGTCTTCATATTACGTAACGTACAGGGAGATGTGTGGCCAGTTGGCCTGACGTTGTTAAGGAGTGTTGCCTGGGGAGAGGAAAGGAGGGGGCAAGTTCTCTCAGCAGGCATTATGTGTTATTGGATGGGCGGTATTTACCCAAGCGTTACTGAGTGTTGTTGGGGAAGGTGAGGTAAAATTGTGAATAAATGCCTTACGTAATATCTAGACGGACTCCATCGGTAATGACCGTAGAGACTTTCACTGGATCTGACACGTTTGTAGAAATTGCGCCCCAAAGCACAGCCTCGCTGCTATTAGCAGCACATGTCATGTCCAATTTGGGCCGCTCCATTGGCCCTTCCAGTGCTCACCAAAGGCGGCACAACGGCATGTAGCATATGCTCAAGCAACCCTCAATGTTTGGATCGAATTGAGACTGAGCCCTGCATCAGGCTCGGTTGAATTGTTTAAGCCTGCTTTGCGAAATCAAGCTGTGTCGCAGTTATTATTCCAACGGAATGTTTCACGGTAACCTGTCGTGCACAAGTGAAGAGGAGAAATTAATTGATCCATTCACACGGCTGCTGAGCCATGCATGGTTATTGACCAGCGCGGTTAGCAATCTGGATGCTCACTCGGCAATGCACCAGTTAGTCCATCCATACAGCTCCACTCCAGTCAGCTTGTAAGCTTTGTCCACCGCTGTCACTTCTCGTCTGCAAGCTGAGTTATCGGGCCAGAGCCACTAACAAGACAGTTTGATAAATTCCCACCATCCTCCGCACACAGCAGGAACGGCATTGAGAATATTCACGTGTAGTTATTGACCAGCACCTGGTCAGCCACTTTGGATGCTCACTCGGCAGTGCACCGGTTAGTCCGTCTACCCAGTCACCCCAGTCGGCTTGTAAGCTGTGTCCACCGGCAGTGCACAGATTGTCCATCCACAGTTCCCCCCCAGTCGGCTTGGTAAGCAGTGTCCACCGCTGTCACCTCTCATCCTGCAAGCTGTAAATGATCGGGCCAGAGCCACTAACGAGACAGTTTGATAAATTCCCACCATCCGTCCACACAGCAGGACGGCTGTTGAGACATTCTCGTGGAGTTTTGGCAAACTCATGTAGTCAAGTGAATCTTTATTGTATAACTGGGTGATCACACACCTGGTGTTGAACGTTTCTTACATACACATGACAGATTCCAACACCGTTTTTGCCTCACCTAATGAATATAAAATGAGTTTTAAAGCACAGGAAAATTAATGGATAAATAGACAAACAAACAAACAAGAAAAAGACCGTGCAAGAGCACGATACTTGCAAAAATCCATAAAACAAATTTGACCTCAAAATAATGGTAGTTGAATTCAATGACCAAATATACAACTCCTCTTCAAATTTCAAGTGAATCGGTATGAAATTGACTATTTTAGAAAATTCGGCCTATGTTGAACCTTTTGGCCTATGTTGGCCTCAAAGTAATTGGCTGGTTGAATTCGGTGACCTGAAATATAATCCTCTTCAAATTTCAAGTCAATCGGATGAAAATTGAGGATTTTAGAAAATCCAGAAGTTGTTGACCTTTGGCCTATGTTGACCTCAAAAATATTGGTCTTTGAATTCCATGGCCTAAATATGTAAATCCTCTTCAAATTTCAAGTCAATCAGATGAAAAATTGAGGATTTTAGAAATTGCACCTAGATGTTGTTGACCTTTGGCCAATGTTGTTGACCTTTTGGACTTTGTGACTTCAAAAATATTTTTTGGTTGAATTCAGTGACCTGATGTGCAAATCCCGTTCAAGTTTCCTCGTCAATCGGATGAAAATTGAGGATTTTAGAATTTCAAAGTTGTTGACCTTTGGCCAATGTTGACCTTTTGATCTTTAACCTCAAAATCAATAGGCTTCTGCTTATGACCAACTCCATCACTTTTGAAGTTTTTGTGACGATCGGTTTAAAAAAGCGATTGACATCCAAGTAAACAGACAAAGAAGATACACGTCGTGCTTAGCACGATACTAGAAAAATCCACCCCTCACGCCCCTCACCTTCTCCCTCCAAAAAAGTTAGCATGGATACATCAAATCATCCATGTCATTCAGATTAAAATTGACGATCTTTATCAAAGCTCAGGTCAATCGGATGAAAATGAATGATTTTTCAGATGAAAATTGACGATTTTAGAAGTTTGACCTTGAGTGACCTTTGATCAATGACCTCAAAATAATCAAATAACCATTTAAATGATGCAATATGCAATTATATTCAAATTGGAAGTCAATCGGATGGAAAATGATGATTTTAGAAATCAAGACCTTGAATTGACCTTTGACCTGATGGCTTCAAAAATAAATGGATAGCCTAGTCAATGATGCAACATGCAATTATTCAAATTTCAAGTTAGAGTGGATGAAATTTTATGATTTTCATGATGTTGCAAACACCGGAAGTAGGATTCCAATACTCACATCAGAGAGATTTTTGAGGCAATTCCATATCTTGATATTACCATGAATCTATAACCTATTCATTACTGCCAGGGGATGCTATAAGCCCATTTGGTTTGATTGCTAAATATTTGATTTTGCATAAGTAATTTGGGAATGGAAAACACAGGTGCTTTGATTGCAGAATATCTAAGAATAATTTCCTCAGAGTTGCATAAACGATTGCACAATCTTTATAATTGCTATCCGGATGACAACAAAAAGAACACAATGTGGAATAATGTTCCTGCCTAATGCCAGTTTTCCACGAATATCACGGAGTAGAAATGAGTAGTGGTGTCTGTAAAAATAAAAAGAGAACACTGGCTGTAAAGCAGTCCACTTTTCATGTAGTTTTTTTTCCAAAAAATTAACTGAAAGGAATTATTAGATTTCTTTTGAAAGATTGGCTTACTTTACATTTGGCAACAGGATTTCCGAGCAGATAGTGGGATATCCACGGGTTTGGATCTGGTCCTTTCTTGCAAATTTGTTTGCCGACAACATGGACAAGTCTGATTGGGTTTGAATTGAGCAGGAATAGACAAACATCTGTGAGAAAATGCGGAAGAATTCTTCAGATTCCTTGAATAATTGGCAAATTAGTGATGAGTTTATGACTTGACATAAGATCTTGCATCTTTAGTGTCGGCATATCGCCTGGAGGTTCGTGGGGAATCTAGACGAGAGGGGAGCGGGCTGTGCCACTAGGCTATGCCTCTCGTCTGGACCTCCTACCAGCTAGGACTCCGTGAAGAGGGAATGAGTTCATGACACGAGCCCGTCGAGATCCATCGAGGAATGGACTTTGTGTCACGGCGGGTTGCTAAAGTCGATTCCGTTGGCGGGTTCTGAGAGCGCCATACTTGAGACCATAGTGTGGACGCCAAGATCCGCTGGACAACACGTTTTACTCAAGAGACCTGAATTCATGCCTTATTGGAGAATCAAATGCCCTTGAGCGGTGACGTGGCATTACTTAAGTACTTAACAGTATGCAGGGTGCAGCCGAGTAGAGCTAGCCAAGGTACAGGCCTGGCTATTTAAGCAGATTTTGGGGGATAACGGCCCGGTAAGACGAGGGTTGCAAGGCCATGCTATGACCGAATGGAGGAAAAGACCAAAAACAAACTTGGATGGCATTTTCTAAGAGTGCAAACAAGTTTATTTTTAACACAAGATCGAGGAAATTATATGGCACAGTATGGCATTTTATTGGCATATGTACAGCAGGGAAAGCAAGGAATTTGGTGGGGTGTGGCAAAAGACATGACAATATTCACAAAAGAGAAGACACAGAGCAGAGTTAATGCCGATATTCTTACACAGTCATAACTTAATGCTATGACAGGGCCGCCATCACACAGCAACACACACACCACACACACACACACAACACACACTACAACCGCGAGGAAAATTGAGAGACAGCCAAGAGGGATATACAGCAAAGCTCGTTAACTATGGCCATCGCTGTCAATGCCACCTTCTCCGCTATTTATACCACTTTTGCTCGGTCCCGACAAAATTCAATAAAAAAATAAATTTATATGCACCCCCTACTCTCGCTACCCATGCACTTAACTGTGGTGACTGTTTAAAAGGCACGATCGTGAAAAAGTCTGTATTGCGCAGTGCTGCGATTATCACACTCACGTCCAAAGGCGAAGCGACGAACTACAGTCCAGCTGGCACAACATAACGTCATACGTACGCGATAGTCAGACTGTGTCAAAACACGCCGATTCTTTGCTCCCCGATGCCAGCCACAACAAAGCCAAATCACTAACACGCACAACGAGACACAAAAATCACGAGCACATCACACAACACGCAAGCGCACACGTACAACATGAATCATTTTTTTCAAATTCAGCCCATAAATGTCAGCTCAGAAACGCCAAGCGAAACCGACTTTACTCTGAACGGAGGAAGGGATCATCGATGCCGGCGAAGAAGGAGCGAATCAGTCCAAGTTGGCCAGGGGATTAGCAAGAAATGGGGCGTCGAAGTTATGAGAACCACGCGTGAAGGGCATTCTCAGCAAGAAAGGTGCAATCAGGCTGCAATCAAAGCTGATTTCATCGAAGCGCATGAAGTTGAGCAGGCTCACGACCCGAAGCTTGGATGAGGGAGTGCTCATGTGGCTGAAGCAAATCACTCAAGAGGAAGACATGTGCCTGTCAGCGGCCGATCTGATCAAGGGAGAAAGGCGATGAACTGGCCGAGCTGATGCACATCCCAGACTTCTGGCGAGCGAACGGTTTTGTTGGGCAATTTCCAAGAAGCGCCACGGCATCACGTTCAAAGACAGTGGCAGGGCGACAGCTGGAGGCGGTGGATTCGCAAATCCACTTCTTGAGTGGCAACCAGGTTCTCCGGCCCTTACTCGGGCAGTTTCGCGCAGACGACGTCTCAACCTGGACGAGACTGGACTCTTCTGGAGCTGCTTCCGACTAAACCATGGCTTTCCAGGGGAGAGCGGTGTACTGGAGGAAGAAAAGCAAGCAAAGGATCACTCTTCTGGTTGGGGCAAACATGACGGCAGCCGAGAAGTTTCCCTCTTCTGGTGATTGGCAATTCCAAGCAACCCGTGCCTTCAAGAACAAAGAGAATTTCCCGGTCAGTACAAGGCGACTCGAAGGCGTGGATGACGGCGGAGCTTTTTTGAGAGATGTTTTGCGTGCGTGGGACGGACGCTCGGGCTGAGCAGGGACGCAGAGTGCTGGTCTGTCTCGATAACTTCTTCTGGACCACCCTCGTCCGAGCTGAGCTGACAACATCCAACTGGTCTTCTTCCCACCAACACGACAGCCAATTCGCAATCAATGGATCAGGGAATCATAGAGAACCTCAAAGCGGCCACTACAAGAAGCTCCTGCTATGCCCGCCGGCTTGAGGCCATAGACGAGGGAAGAGGTTAAGTTCACGTTGCTCGACGCTCGCTACACGTCGCCCGCCGACGTGACTTGGGAGCAAGGTCGGCAAGTCGACGATCAGGACTGTTTCGCGAAGGCCAAGGTTATCGAAGAGGAAGATCCAAACTGAGCACAGGATGCGGACTGCCCGACATTGGGGAAGCTCTGCCTGCCGAGGAAAAGAATGCACGAGACGAGGAAGATCGAGCTGTCTGACTTTCTCGAGCCGACGAGCGCCTTCGAGACTGGCGGTATTTCATGCTGGAGGAGATTTGGGCGAGGAGATCTGTGCAGTGAGGAGCCGTGAAAGCGAAGATGAGCGGGTAACTGTCGAAGGAGGAAATCGTTCCGTTCGAGGAAGCCCAGCGCGCTTGTAGCACCGTCCGGAAGTCTGCAGTCAGAGAAGCGGGAGCCCGGTGTGGATGCAGCGGCGATCGGCTGACAACGAGATGCACAGAGATCAGCGAAAGAAAGAATGCGCCAGCCGACGATTCTTGAGAGCTTTTGTGTGTTCGTGAATTTCTCGCCATGCCATATGTTTAGTGGTGTGAACTCTGTAGTGTGTGTATGTTCTCCGTTCGCTTAGCTTATACAACAGTCGTGCCTTTTTACTTGCTGGAATAAATTTTGTCTAAAGATTAACTTACAAGATGGGTAACTTGAGAAAATAAGGGCCGTTTTTTACAAAATCTCGTTTACTATGCACTCTCGGCTAATATGCCACTTTTTGCTCGGATCCTGACGGGTGGCATAGTAAACGAGCTTGACTGTAAAGCAGTTGACGATAAGCGACCTCAATACCTGGCGTGGTCGGAGAACCTGCGCACCCAAAATGCTTTGGAAAGGAGAGGAGGGAGACGTACTGAGATGTTCTAGGGTACGTAAGTGAGAGAGG
>JAXMNL010000028.1:374900-394997 GCA_035128595.1 Eptatretus atami | reverse complement strand
CCAGTGATAGGCCGGATCTGGATCCAGACCTCCAAAATATAATTGGCTTGTTACTGTCACCTACTCAACTCATCCACCAAAAGTTGTCATAACCTGTTCATAATGTATTGAAATATCGTGCCATATATAATTTTTTTGGTCCGATCTCTCAAATATGAAGAATCATTTTAAAAATTAAAAAATTCGTATCCGGATCTGGATCTTCGGCAAAATCAAATCAATTCTTCCTTGGCACACATACAACTTGTCCACCAAGTTTCGTCCAAATACATCCATAACTTTTTGAGCTATCGTGCTATACTATACAGGAGAAAGTTTTTGGCCCTATCTCTCAACGGTGAAGAATAAATTAAAGATTGAGCTGACAGGATGGCCTGGAGGTAGCACACTCGCCTCTAAGCTGTTTCACCTGGTTTGGAATCCTGATCCAGCTATAAGCTGTCATCCCGGTGTTTCACAGACAGGGTGATTCGTCATATGTGCGTGCTGTCCCTCTGATGGATGTTGAACAGGCATCCCATCTGCCAGCATCCGTTGGTGGACATTAAATATTCCCATGTCCTTCTCGAAGAGTAGGTGAGCTATCGCCGGCACCACAGCCAAATTCAAAATTCCTGTCCTAACCAGTAGAGGGCATTGCATCAGCAGTGCAGCCAAACCCTCCGCCAATGATTACTTCCCCACAGCCTTGTGCTGCATATGAATGAAGAAAACTTTTTAAAAATTGGAGTATCTGGATCTGGATCTTCACCAATATCGAGCCATTTCATCCTTGTGACAAACTCAACTTGTCCACTAAGTTTTTTTCTGAAACCATCCGTAACGTTTTGAGGTATGCTGCTCACAGACTGACAGACAGACAGACAAACGCGTTAAAACAATATCCGTCCACTTTTGGTGGTGTGGTTATCAAGATAGAAGGATTGGGTTAATGTGTGTGTATTCGATTCACAAAATGTTGGCTCTTTTAGAAAGAAAAAATGAAGGGTAAGCAGGATATTTAGATGATCCATCCATCCATTGGGACCATATTCTGTGCAGAGCATTGGTGCTGCCTAAAGCAGTCTCCTTAGCTATTGGACACAATCCTGGATGGGTTGCCACTCCGGCACTGTATACCAGAAAGCTGGCACTCATTTTGCCGATGTTGGAAGGATGACAGGCAGAGTCAACCCCACCTGGTATTCATTCAACAGAAGAGTGGGATTTGAATTCAGGATCCTAGGATCCCAAGCCCACCACCCGAACCATTAAGCCACCACCAGGCATATATTTAGATGGTAAGGCAATAAGTGGGATATTTAGATTCCTGGAAAATTGTTCAAAGAAGTCCAATATTTAAGCCCAACAATGAAATATTGTGCAACCTGGGTGGGGTGCAGCAATCCTCTCCCCAAAAAGCTTCCTGTTGGCAGTGGTTTCTCTTTTGCCTCATCAAGAGGTACCATATCAGCACATTTCCAGTTCATATAAATGAATATATAGCATAGACTAATAGTCCCTGTTGTTATTTTATATTGTACTATTGAGGTACCTGCACCTTGTGCAGAAGGAATTTACAGTTTAGAAAAAGAGCACCAAGTACTATGTACAATTCCAATTAAATCATCACAAATAATTATTTAACAGGCAATGACGAGTACAATGTATAATATAGAATAACAGGCAATAATACGATACAATAAGGCAATACTACACAATAATGAATGAATAATACCCAAGGGTACACACAAGGAAATTTGACACAGGTGGAGGCCATTCAGCCCATCATGCCTGCGCTGCATCAACACCACACCAATTTTTCAACACAAGATCGAAATAAGAAAAATACAAAATGCTTTTTTATTAAGTGTCTTTTTGTTGTTGGTTTTGCAGGGGTTTTTTTGCACTTAATTTTGTTTTTTCCAGGGGAGGGGGCAAGGGTGTAGCCGGTCTTGGGTAAAAAGCACACAACATCAACTACACAACATCCCGTGATGAGACACCCACCAACTCCATACACATGAACACAATCACCCATTCATGCTCAAGCTACGGAAAAGTCCTGCCAACATCCCTATACCGCTCCATCTCCAATACTTCCAGATACATTTCTAATTCCAATTTAAACTTATATACTGTTTTTGCTGCCACTACCTTTCCAGGGAGACCATTCCATGCATTAACTACTCTTTGAGTGAAAGACCCATGCCTTACTACTCTCTTAACTCTCCTCTTCTTTACTCCCTGGCTATGGCCCCTGGTCCTATCACTGTCTACTCTGCTGAATAATTATTCTGCATTTATTTTATCTCTTCCCTTCATTATCTTAAACATCTCCATCATATCTCCTCATAACCGCCTCCTTTCTAGCGTACAAAGCCCTGTCTCCTTTCTAACGTACAAAGCCCTGTCTCCTTTCTAACGTACAAAGCCCTGTCTCCTTCAGCTGCTCCTCATAGCTGAGTCTCAATGGGCCTGGAATCAATCTAGTAGCCCTGCGTTGAACCTTCTCTAGGGCAGCTCTGTCCTTCCTCGGTTGTGGTGACCAAAATACAGGTATGCCCAGGGTGTTCAGTAGCTCTAGTGGCTACTGCACTGCCTCTTCTTTATTAAAGTAAATAATATAATTTGTTGAAAATGAAATGTTATAATTATAAGGAACCTGTATGTTTGTGTAGTAGCATGGGTGTTTATACCTGCACATGCACAGACTGGGCACCCTGTAGGTTTGAAAATGTTTTCTTGCATCCCCATTTTCCAAGAGGATTCCAACTGTATGCTATATGAAAGGGTTACTACCGGTGGGGCCGATTCTATCGATGGACAGATAGACAATACAACTATATATATATATATATATATAGTATATTATAATACCAAGCTTGCACACTAAAAACTTGGCTCGCCGTCACACGATCCCTATGAAATTGCTGTGGCACTTAACGGACATGCCGACAATGTTTGGGAAGTCTTGGCGTTCCATAGTACCACTTGCATTTTGCACAATGCGTATTTTTGTCATTCCCCGTGTACGGTCTGTCGTCTGCTACCAGCTATGTTGTACTGCTATCCCGTGCATGTGCACGGGTATCGCTAAGTTAAATATATATATATATATATACATATATATATATATACATATATATATTTCCTGCAAACAGTATCTTCTATTTAAATATCAGCAACAACAGTGCTTCTGGATGTCAGGTTTCATGATGGCTCTTTCAAATGGCCAAATAAGGATTGAACTGATCGATGGACTCTAACTGATGCACCGCCGCTCACCGGTGGTGCACCAGTTAGTCCATCTACTCAGTCAGCTTGTAAGCCATGTCCACAACTGTCTTCACACTGCATCAGAGCACTAAGCGTAATATTAATAATTTATTGTTATTATTATTATTTAGCACTATAAGTTAGAAAGTTCAATGAAAATGTTGGGGGAGGGTGCACCTGTCCGTTCTTGCAGAGATCGGCCCACATGCTCGTGCCGTGTCCCCCTCGCATCAGCACGTGGTAAGTGAAGAAGTAGATCCCCGGTATGACGCACGTGAACTTCCCGCTCGAAGAATCGTAGTGATTCCCCAGGTTCGTTACGACGTCGTCAAACCGCAGCACCTCATTACCGTCCTGTGGATGACGAAGACCAGCATAAAAAGCGATGCCGTGTGCACTCGGCCGTCCTAACGCACCTTGGTTCCATCCCCCGGACGTTCCGGGCAAACCAGGTAAACCGCGTTCTCCTCGATCCCCAGGAGGACCCCGAGACCCCGGTTCGCCTGGTGGTCCGCGAGCGGCCGCTGCGGGTAGGGGGAGCGATCGAGCCTGCAGTACGTCGGGATTAGAGGCAGAGGCACGTGGAACATTTGGGTCACAATTTATGCGGCACGTGCTGTGTGTGGCTTGACCCGAGCCTGTGCGGTTTGAGTACACGAGCACCGGGATGGCTACAAGGAGCGCAAGGACCGTGATGATGCCCACAGCCGCCGTGACCAACCACCTGTAGCGCGTGCCACTCCAGCGTCTGAGACCCCATGGTTTGCACATCGCTGTTCCCTTCACCTGTCCCGCCTGGAAACAGCATTGTTTGCAGTGAATGCACAAAACGGTGTAACAGGACGGGAAACTTTAATGCTGTCATTCTGTAAACTATTAAAATCCATTTCACATCGTTCACGCCGCAGGAACATGATTTGTCATCCATTTTTTGGATCGAATTAAATAATGCAAACGAACGTAGTTTTATCTCAGGCAGCTGGGTCGCATGATATACCGAATACGGATCCACAGAAGTGGCGACCCACAGGTTGTACACCTTTACCTGCAGCGCGAGTCCAGGCGGGTGGGCTGGGCCGGGGTATTGCTCGGGCGGATCTCCTGGCTGATCCTCGGCCACCTCGGGCCAACTCGTTGCTTGCAGTCGCTGCTGCGTTCGGGACCACATGGAGCGTGCAGCTCGTGGCGCAACCCCGCTGGTGGTTTGTGGTGTCAGTGCTGCTTTAACCGCGAGCAAAGTTTCGAAGAAAGGAAGGTTGAGAGAGAAACCACGCACCGCTGAGACCCGATTTAACTCTTACGGTGCCTGTTCGTACACACTTGATTTTATAAAGACTCCGTACGCACACAGCCACCATCTCGGTGTGCCATCCTCTCCCTCTCCCTCTGTGAGCACTATGGATTAATGGGCTGGATGAACATGCCCGATAAACTCACTGAGAACAGGTGCGTGATTGCTTGCTGGGGGAGAAGCGCGGTGTCAATCGACGCGTTTGGGATGAACTGGCTCAACGAACAAGCTGGATGAAGTAGTTGGATAAACGTGCTTTTCATGAATGCACCCTGCATGGATGAACTCAGTAAAAATGAAGGTGCTGGATTAACGTGGTGCACAAAATACATCTCTATATAAGTATATGAGCATGCGGCTCATTCATTCCAACGGACTTGAGACGTGACAGTGGAGAAGTCTTGCTCCATTCAAACGCTCAACATTTTGACTCTCAGGTCGGTCAGACCCCAGACAACTCGAAGTCCCCTCTCCCAGGCTCTGTTCAACAATAGATCTTTCCCCGAGAGAGTGAGAAACAGATGATGCTGTGAAATGTGGGGTGTTTGTGATGGGGCTCGGGGCCGTCTTCATATTACGTAACGTACAGGGAGATGTGTGGCCAGTTGGCCTGACGTTGTTAAGGAGTGTTGCCTGGGGAGAGGAAAGGAGGGGGCAAGTTCTCTCAGCAGGCATTATGTGTTTATTGGATGGGCGGTATTTACCCAAGCGTTACTGAGTGTTGTTGGGGGAAGGTGGAGGTAAAATTGTGAATAAATGCCTTACGTAATATCTAGACGGACTCCATCGGTAATGACCGTAGAGACTTTCCACTGGATCTGACACGTTTGTAGAAAATTGCGCCCCAAGCACAGCCTCGCTGCTATTAGCAGCACATGTCATGTCCAATTTGGGCCGCTCCATTGGCCCTTCCCAGTGCTCACCCAAAGGCGGCACAGACGGCATGTAGCATATGCTCAAGCAACCCTCAATGTTTGGATCGAATTGAGACGTGAGCCCTGCATCAGGCCTCGGTTGAATTGTTTAAGCCTGCTTTGCGAATCAAGCTGTGTCGCAGTTATTATTCCAACGGAATGTTTCACGGTTAACCTGTCGTGCACAGTGAAGAGGAGAAATTAATTGATCCATTCACACGGCTGCTGAGCCATGCATGGTTATTGACCAGCGCCTGGTTCAGCCAATCTGGATG
Organism: Eptatretus atami; assembly: GCA_035128595.1. NCBI lineage: Eukaryota > Metazoa > Chordata > Myxini > Myxiniformes > Myxinidae > Eptatretus > Eptatretus atami. Next base: position 389,259 of record JAXMNL010000028.1, on the reverse strand, counting down.
CTCACTCGGCAATGCACCAGTTAGTCCATCCATACAGTCCACTCCAGTCAGCTTGTAAGCTTTGTCCACCGCTGTCACTTCTCGTCCTGCAAGCTGAGTTATCGGGCCAGAGCCACTAACAAGACAGTTTGATAAATTCCCACCATCCGTCCGCACAGCAGGAACGGCCATTGAGAATATTCACGTGTAGTTATTGACCAGCACCTGGTCCAGCCACTTTGGATGCTCACTCGGCAGTGCACCGGTTAGTCCGTCTACCCAGTCCACCCCAGTCGGCTTGTAAGCTGTGTCCACCGGCAGTGCACCAGATTGTCCATCCACCCAGTCCCCCCAGTCGGCTTGTAAGCAGTGTCCACCGCTGTCACCTCTCATCCTGCAAGCTGTAAATGATCGGGCCAGAGCCACTAACGAGACAGTTTGATAAATTCCCACCATCCGTCCACACAGCAGGAACGGCTGTTGAGAACATTCTCGTGGAGTTTTGGCAAACTCATGTAGTCAAAGTGAATCTTTATTGTATAACTGGGTGATCACACACCTGGTGTTGAACGTTTCTTACATACACATGAACAGATTCCAACACCGTTTTGCCTCACCTCATGAATATAAAATGAGTTTTAAAAGCACAGGAAAAATTAATGAATAAATAGACAAACAAACAAACAAGAAAAAGACCGTGCAGAGCACGATACTTGCAAAATCCATAAAACAAATTTGACCTCAAAAATAATTGGTAGTTGAATTCAATGACCAAATATACAACTCCTCTTCAAATTTCAAGTGAATCGGATGAAAATTGACTATTTTAGAAATTCGGCCTATGTTGACCTTTTGGCCTATGTTGGCCTCAAAGTAATTGGCTGGTTGAATTCGGTGACCTGAAATATAAATCCTCTTCAAATTTCAAGTCAATCGGATGAAAATTGAGGATTTTAGAAATCCAGAAGTTGTTGACCTTTGGCCTATGTTGACCTCAAAAATAATTGGTCTTTGAATTCCATGGCCTAATATGTAAATCCTCTTCAAATTTCAAGTCAATCAGATGAAAATTGAGGATTTTAGAAATTGCACCTAGATGTTGTTGACCTTTGGCCAATGTTGTTGACCTTTTGGACTTTGTTGACTTCAAAAATATTTTTTGGTTGAATTCAGTGACCTGATGTGCAAATCCCGTTCAAGTTTCTCGTCAATCGGATGAAAATTGAGGATTTTAGAATTTCAAAGTTGTTGACCTTTGGCCAATGTTGACCTTTTGATCTTTTAACCTCAAAATCAATAGGCTTCTTGCTTATGACCAACTCCATCACTTTTGAAGTTTTGTGACGATCGGTTTAAAAAAGCGATTGACATCCAAGTAAACAGACAAAGAAGATACACGTCGTGCTTAGCACGATACTAGAAAAATCCACCCCTCACGCCCCTCACCCTTCTCCCTCCAAAAAAGTTAGCATGGATACATCAAATCATCCATGTCATTCAGATTAAAATTGACGATCTTTATCAAAGCTCAGGTCAATCGGATGAAAATTGATGATTTTTCAGATGAAAATTGACGATTTTAGAAGTTTGACCTTGAGTTGACCTTTGATCAATTGACCTCAAAAATAATCAAATAACCATTTAAATGATGCAATATGCAATTATTATTCAAATTGGAAGTCAATCGGATGGAAAATGATGATTTTAGAAATCAAGACCTTGAATTGACCTTTGACCTGATGGCTTCAAAAATAAATGGATAGCCTAGTCAATGATGCAACATGCAATTATTCAAATTTCAAGTGAGTTGGATGAAATTTTATGATTTTTCAGATGTTGCAACACCGGAAGTAGGAATTCCATACTTCACATCAGAGAGATTTTTGAGCAATTCATATCTTGATATTACCATGAATGCAATAACCTATTCATTACTGCCAGGGGATGCTATATAGCCATTTGGTTTGATTGCTAAATATTTGATTTGCATAAGTAATTGGGAATGAAAACACAGGTGCTTTGATTGCAGAATATCTAAGAATAATTTCCTCACGAATGTTGCATAAACGATTGCACAATCTTTATATTGCTATACGGATGACAAACAAAAAGAACACAATGTGGAATAATGTTCCTGCAATGCCAGTTTTCCACGAATATCACAGAGTAGAAATGAGTATGTGTGTGTCTGTAAAAATAAAAAAGAGAACACTGGCCTGTAAAGCAGTCCATTTTCATGTAGTTTTTTTTCAAAAAATTAACTGAAAGGAATTATTAGATTTCTCTTGAAGATTGGCTACTTTACATTTGGCAACAGGATATTCCAGCAGATAGTGGGGATATCCACGGGTTTGGATCTGGTCCCTTTCTTTGCAAATTTGTTCCCACAACATGGACAAGTCTGATTGGGTCTGGAACTTGAGCAGGAATAGACAAACATCTGTGAGAAAATGCGGAAGAAATCTTCAGATTCATTGATAATTGGCAAATTAGTGATGAGTTTAGATTTAATAATCTTCATTTTAGTGTCGCATCCCTGGAGTTGTGGGGGAACTACGAGGGAGGGGCTGTCCCTGGTTCCTCTCTGGAATCACCGGGAATCGCAGGCCGTCGCACATGAATGACTTTGTGTCACGGCGGGTTGCTAATCGACCGCGAGCGCCAATAACTTGACCATGTGACCCAGGATCCTCTGACAACCGTTTACCCAAGAACACGTGATCGCCTTATTGGGGAATCATGCCCTTGATGCGTACTGGCATTACTTAAGTACTTACAGTATCAGGTGCAGCCGAGTAGAGCTGCCAAGTACACACTGGCTATTTAAGCAGATTTTGGGGAATAACGGCCCGGCTAAGCGAGGGTGCAGGCCATGCTAGACCAATGGAGGAAAAGACAAAAACAAACTTGGTGCATTTCTAAGAGGCACATTTATTTTTAACAAGATCGAGGAAAATTATATGGCACAGTATGGCATTTATTGCATATGTACAGCAGGGAAAGCAAGGAATTTGTGGGGTGTGGCAAAAGACATACAATATCACATAAGAAGAAGACACAGAGCAGAGTTATCCCGAATATTCTTACACAGTCATAACTTATGCTATGACAGGCGCCATCACACACACACACACACACACACACACACACACACACACACACACACACACACACACACACACACAAACCCGAGGAAAATTAGAGACAGCCCAGAGGGATATACAGTCAAAGCTCGTTACTATGCCACCTCGCTTCTATGCCACTCTCGCTATTATACCACTTTTGCTCGGTCCCGACAAAATTCAATAAAAAATAAATTTACTATGCCACCCCTACTCTCGCTACCATGCCACTACTGTGTGACTGTTAAAAGGCACAGGTCGTGAAAAAGTCTGTATTGCGCAGTGCTCGATTATCACACTCACGTCCAAAGGCGAAGCGACGAACTACAGTCCAGCTGCGCACAACATAACTCAATACGTACGCGCATAGTCAGACTGTGTCAAAACACGCGATTCTTCTCCCCGATGCCAGCCACAACAAGCCAATCACAACACGCACAACGAGACACAAAAAATCACGAGCACACACACAGACACGCAGGCACACGTACAACAGTGACATCATTTTTTTTCAAATTCAGCCCATAATGTCAGCTCAGAAACGCAAGCGAACCGACTTTACTCTGAAGGAGAAGAAGGAGATCATCGATGCGCGGAAGAAGGAGCCGAATCAGTCCAAGTTGGCCAGGGAGATTAGCAAGAAATGGGGCGTCGAAGTTAAGAGACCACCGTGAAGGGCATTCTCAGCAAGAAGGATGCAATCAAGGCTGCAATCAAAGCTGGATTTCCATCGAAGCGCATGAAGTTGACGCAGGCTCACGACCCGAAGCTTGATGAGGGAGTGCTCATGTGGCTGAAGCAATCAAGAGGACGAATGTGCCTGTCAGCGGCGATCTGATCAAGGAGAAGGCGATGAAACTGGCCGAGCTGATGCACATCCCAGACTTCATGGCGAGCGACGGTTGGTTGGGCAATTTCAAGAAGCGCCACGGCATCACGTTCAAGACAGTGCAGGGCGAAGCTGGAGCGGTGGATTCGCAATCCCTTCTTGAGTGGCAACAACAGGTTCTCCGGCCCTTACTCGGGCAGTTCTCCGCAGACGACGTCTTCAACCTGGACGAGACTGGACTCTTCTGGCAGCTGCTTCCGAACAAGACCATGCGTTTCAGGGGAGAGCGGTGTACTGGAGGAAGAAAAGCAAGCAAAGGATCACTCTTCTGGTTGGGGCAAACATGAGCGGCAGCGAGAAGTTCCCTCTTCTGGTGATTGGCAATTCCAAGAAACCCCGTGCCTTCAAGAACAAAAGATCCGGTCAATACAAGGCGAACTCGAAGGCGGGATGACGGCGGAGCTTTTCGAGGAGATGTTGCGTGCGTGGACGGACGACCGGCCAGCAGGGACGCAGAGTGCTGGTCTGTCTCGATAACTTCTCTGGCCACCCCCCGAGCTCGAGCTGAACAACATCCAACTGGTCTTCTTCCCACCCAACACGACAGCCAATTCGCAATCAATGGATCAGGGAATCATAGAGAACCTCAAGCGCCACTACAAGAAGCTCCTGCTATGCCGCCGGCTTGAGGCCATAGACGAGGGAAAGGAGTTCAAGTTCACGTTGCTCGACGCTCTACAACGTCGCCCGACGTGCTTGGGAGCAGGTCGGCAAGTCGACGATCAGGAACTGTTTCGCGAGGCCAAGTTCATCGAAGAGGAGATCCAAACTGAGCCACAGGATGCGGAGCTGCCCGACATCTGGGAAGCTCTGCCTGCCGAGAAAAGATCACGAGAACGAGGAGATCGAGCTGTCTGACTTTCTCGAAGCCACGAGCGCCTCGCGACTGGCGGGTATTTCATGCTGGAGGAGATTGCGGAGGAGATTCTGTGCAGTGAGGAGCCGGTGGAAAGCGAAGATGACGAGGTAACTGTCGGGGAGGAAATCGTTCCGTTCGAGGAAGCCCAGCGCGCTTGTAGCACCGTCCGGAAGTTCATGCAGCAGAGAAGCGGGAAGCCCGGTGTGATGCAAGCGTGCGATCGGCTAGACAACGAGATGCACGAGATCCAGCGAAAGAAGATGCGCCAGCCGACGATTCTTGAGAGCTTTGTGTGTCGTGAATTTCTCGCCATGCCATATGTAGTGTGTGAACTCTGTAGTGTGTGTAGTTCTCCGTTCGCTTAGCTTATACAACAGTCGTGCCTTTTACTTGCTGGAATAAAAATTTGTCTAAAGATTAACTACAGATGGGTAACTTGAGAAAATAAGGCCGTTTTACAAAATTCTCGGTTACCTATGCCACTCTCGCTACTATGCCACTTTTGCTCGGTCCTGACGGGTGGCATAGTAACGAGCTTTGACTGTAAGCAGTTGACGATTAGCGACCTCAATACCTGGCGTGGTCGGAGAACCTGCGCAACCCAAAATGCTTTGGAAAGGAGAGGAGGGAGACGTACTGACGATGTCTAGGGTACGTAAGTGAGAGAGGCGAGTGTAATGCAACGTGGGGTGCAGCGTGGTGTAAGAGGAAGAATGTTAGGTGCAGGTCAGTACGGTTCACTCTTGAGTTCGCTCTTGGGTTCGCTCTAAAAATAACGTTCTTGGTCGGGCTCGCCCGTGTTGATTTCTCTTTTGCGTCCACAGTAGACGAGAGATAGATGGTAGAGAAAAGATGCATTAGAGAAAAGACCTATTGTAATAGTTTGAGAATCTGTAAGTGTTGCTGTGGGATGCAGCCAAAATGAGCGTTGATAGAATGAGAAGAGCCCCGGGCTCGTCGCAGTAATGCGTGATCCCATGCTTGATCCTGCTGATTTGCGCCCCTCGCTCAGTGCCGACGCTTGTCCTCCTTGCGCCGCCTGTTTACCTGGTGAGGTCCGATGTCTGTCATTGCCTCATGTCTGGCGAGCTCTGGCGTCTGGCGAGTTCTCCGTCCTGGCGATTCTAATGAGTTCTGCTCTCCTGGCGTGTTCTGACTCAAATGAGCTGTGTTTTCTCTTTTTATAAGCCCCAGGCGAGGGGAGGAGCCAAGAGTTTGATCAAACGGGGCTCTTGGTTAATTCAAGCTTCCCCATTGGTCCATGGCGGTCAGTCACATCTCGCCAGGCCATGAATGCAAAAAATTGCTCAGTACCTCACCGACCTGGTCATGTGTCGAAGTTCTGACTTCAACATGGGACCATGTTTTTCTGAAGCGCTCTCTGGCCCTGAACATGTGATGGCCTCCATTCAAACGTGGGATTTTAGGGAAATCACTGTGCTACCCGAATATCCTCAAACGAGTTTCAGCACACGTTCGCGCTTTGAGTTGTGCCCTGTAATATCCCGACATTTATCTCATCAACGTCTTACATGGCAAGTGACCCATATTTTGTGGTTTGACAGATTTTCTTTCTTCAAACCCGCTGATCCGTTTTGGGATCGTTAAAACCCGTATTGGATGGAAAGTAGGAACAATTTCAAAAACGTAATGTTTATCTTCCATTCCACTCACATGGATTCACACAGAATGCCAGATCTGTAGCGATCTCTATCCAATATGCAAGGTATGGCTATAGTCTGACTTTAATGGCTGGGTGACGTCATGAGTGTAGTGTTCACTGACAATACGAGAAGAAGAACATTAGGCCATGAGCGCAAGCAGACGTGAAGCCTTGTTATTGTGGGAAACGGAAGCACACAGGCACACCTCCCAGCGGGCAAAACATAATATCAAAAACCCAATCACGTGACTCCAAACATCCAATCTACATACAGCACATTTCCTCCCCCTCTAAATGCTAAATTAACAGACCAAAATCCTCCAAATACTGAGGCCGCTTTCTGAGCCGTACAGGTCGAACGGGGCAGCTCGAGACATAGAAACAATTCTTCCTGATTCGGTAGGGGTGACATACCAGTAGGATCGTCACATTTTTAGCATCAAGAGCACCAGATAGAACAGCTTCTGCATTTTCTCTGTTCAGAACTGACTCAGATAAACACCTTGGACCAACTAGTCCAGTTGGTGCCGGCATGTCCAGCACTGATGATTCAACAGAAACCTGAGGTGGTGGTCCAACATGTTCCGAATCAATGGTACCCGGTGCGGATGGTGATGCTTAAATGCGATCATGAATTTGGTTAACGTGCCATTTCCACACTTTCCCATCATTAGTTTTAACCATGTAGTTGGCTGGTCCGAGTACCACGGAGACCACTGCCGGTACCCACTTACAATTGTGGAAATAATCACGTACCATTACACGTTGCCCTACTTCAAAGGTACGAACAATCATTGGACATGACACCGACCCGGACACAGACCTCCTAGGTCTCAACAAATCCAGTCTAGATCTCAATGCATGAATTAGTTTACAATATATTAATGCATATAATTATAATTATATATACATATATATATATACATATATAATATAACATATATATATATTACATATATATACTTATAATACGTATATATATATATATATTGGATGGTTGCTAGACTACCCCTTATCTCAGGTTTTCCGTCTCTCTGTATGTCGTCTGTTTGTCTGTTTGTTTGTATGTAATGGACAGCTCTGCTAGGCCAGAGGATCAACCGATTTTTATGAAACGACTGGTAGGTTCATACCAGGATCTAGTTGATGCTTTTGAGCACTGTCGCTGTGGACGCCACCGTTGCCTAGCAACGGACTTGAAATTTTTGAAAAAATCTCCCCAATTTTTTTTTCGAAAATCAAAAATCAGCTTCCGCGCTTTTATGCGCACTATAATCAACCTCTGTCAAAATTTCAGCCGACCGTCAAAAACTGTATGACAGTATGCAATTATATAGCGACCACCCATGTCGCCTACCGGCTTACATATATATATATATATATATATATATATATATATATATATATATATATATACAGTAATATCTTATATGCAGTGCCTTCAGAAAGTATTCAAAGCCTGGTGTTGGCTTAGCGTAGTGGTGGTGGCTTGAGATCTTTGGTCCTGAGTTCAAGCTCTGTTGGCCGCTGAATTAACACCAAGGTTGAATCAGCTTGTATCCTCGAGGTCGGCAAAATGAGTGCCAGTGTATTGGTAATTCAGGGCACTGCATCAGCGGCATATTCCGTGCCCCTAACCAATGAGCAACCAGCAGCCAAAAGGCTGCACATGAAGTAAGGGGGAAGAAAGTATTTACACCACTTGGCTTTTTCACATTTTATGGTTGAAAATTAAAATGGATTAAAAATGGAGATTTTTTCCACCGAATCCACACAAACCATTAAGACAGCATTAAACATGTATTTGAATTTTTTTACAAATTAATTAAAATGCAAAGCTGAAATGTCTGTGTCAATAAGTATGGTAATGCATTAAATCAATTAATCAAGCAGTGAATGCAATAAATCACATGGTCACAATGAAGCTGGTTAATTTTGGCACATTCCAAAACATTTTTCACTCAATTCGATTTCTCCAAACAGAAGAAAAGAAAAGTGTAATGCTTTGGAAATTCAACATTTTCTGCATACATAATGGAGAAGAGGGACCGTAACCTTGCTTCTTAAAGTAAATAGGTATATAGGCTAGTTATAAGACTCGTTATTTCTTAAATATATCACATTCAACTCCAGTTTCGACACTTATTATCCGGACGATATCTGACCTCAAAGCCACTTTCATTAGTCCGTGAGCAGTCCATCCATCCATTGGACCATACCTTTGCATGAGCGTTGTGCTGGCTCAGCAGTCACCTTGGCTATTGGGCAAAATCCTGGATGAGTCGCCACTCCGACATTCAGTATACACAGCAGATGGCACTCATTTTGCCGACCTTGGAAGATGACAGGCAGAGTCAACCCCACCTTATACATTCAACAGCGAAGTGGGATTGAACCAGACGCCTAGGCCCAAGCCCACCACTCCAGCCATTAAGCCAACACCAGGCAAGTCCGTGAGAGTGAATCATGGGAAAATTGCATCATATAATGGAGGAAAAATGCTCCAAGCTCCTAATTTGAAATCAATAGCACATACTAAGCGATGTACCCAGTGATTCGTAGTATGACGAGCAGCTTTCGATTAATGAGTGAGGAAAGTGAAAAAAAAAACTTTATCGATGATAAATCGCTGCGTCTGTTCCAAGTCAAGGCATGGTGAGCAGGCCAAAAACATGACGGCTCAGACCCTAGCGAGGTTACCTAGGATAAGCATTAAGACCCAAATGGAGAGCGGTAACTGAGGAGCGCTTGATAAAGGATATAATAAATAAGCCGTTAATTATCTTTCAAAAGGGTGTTTAATTAACCCAAACAACCATTTTCAGTCTTGCACTTCCTTGGAGTTTTCCTTAGTATACATGCAAAGTTCAAGCTGCAAATTTCATGGTTTTGCAGTGAGGGGAGACACAATGACACACCACACACACACACCACACACACACACACACACACACACACACACACACACACGTGGATAGATATATAGTACATATACATAAGAGATATTATCTGTCTGCCTGTTGTGTCGTTCACTATTTTTCTCAGAGATGGCTGAACGGATCTTCCACATACAATCAGAGGTTTATCATTGAGGCCCAAATCTTAACGAACCGCCTGCCAGGTCTGACGTTCGACTGTTTGTTGGCAGGAATTTGGCAATAGTGCAGCGATAGCTCACCTACTCTTCGTAAGACACGTGGGATCTTTACATCCACAAAGTAATGCCAACAGATGGCATGCCTAGTTAACGTCCATCAAGCAGACTGGTGCCATTTTAGTGGGGAAAGAAAATCCGGTGTTCAACATGTCTTGCAACCATTTCTCAACAGCATTTACCGGTTCAAACTTGGCCCATATAATGAATGATAGTTATTCATATGCATGCCTTGCTTTTCCGCGATCAGCTCAAAGATGGCTTCTGGCGGTCATTTTAGTTGTAAAAAATCCAATGTTGAACACACCTCAACCATCTCTTCGGACATCTCATTGTCTCAATGTATTTAAACTTGGCACACAGATAATGAATAAGGGGTTACATAAAGCATGTTGTTTTTCAAGATCAGATCTACGATGGCTGACTGTGCCATTTTAGTTGTAAAAAAAATCTGATGTTGAACATGTCCTCAACAATTCTCAGACATGCATTTACCGATGTTGTTCAAACTTGGCACACAGATAAAGAATGATGGTTTACAATTGCACGTCATTTGTTTTCGAGATGAGATCCAAGATGGCCGACTGGTGGCCATTTTGTTACTTAAATGTGTCCCAACAATTCTTCAGAAATGCATGGTCCGATTTGTTCACACTTGGCACAAGCACAATACATGATTGCGTACACATGCACCTCACTTTATTTTGCGATCTGATCAAAGATGGCCGACTTGTAGACTGGTGGCCATTTTAGTTGGACATAAATATGGGCTAGCCCTTAACTCCATGCAGCAAAATATTTTAAAACAATGGGGACTATGACATTTATGTCTTTTTACTTATGTTACCATTATTATCATTATTGTTATTATTATTATAATGCCATTATCATCGGACGGAATTGAATGATTAATTTGTGGTCATAATAATTTTTCGAAAAAAATCAAACTCATGACGTAGAAGCTGGAGTCATCAACAGGCGGAAGATGTATGCTGAATTGGTCATTGGGTAAAGCTCATTGTGCTGTATGTAGGTTGGATGTTTGGAGTCACGTGATTGGGTTTTTGATATTATGTTCCGCCCGCTGGGCGGGTGTACCTGTGTGCTTCCGTTTCCGCAATAAAAAGGGTCATGCCTGCTTGCGCTCATGGCCTAATGTTCTTCTTCTCGTATTGTCAGTGAACACTACAGTTTGGCGACGAAGGTGGGATGGCTGACAATCGAGTCAGTGTTCACGGTAAAGTTCCGGTATTCAGTGGCGACGACTTTGAACTGTTGCGGAACAATTGGAGTTCTATTTCATCGCGAATGGCGTGGGCGAGGAAATCACGAAGAAGGCCATTCTTCTTTCTTCGCTGTCGTCGACAACTACCGGCTGTTATGTGACTTGGTCGCGCCCGACAAACCGAAAGACGCATTCTGACATTTCACTCTATCGTCCAGAAGATGAAAGAACACACTAAGCCTAAAAAATCGCCACAGCTAGCGAGGTATGAATTTGATAATCTGGCGAGGAACTCTGGAGAGCGCGTGGCCGATTTCATGGCAAGATTGAAACATCTGTCCATTGCCTGCAAATTCACGCCAGCTGAGCATCCAGCCAGGCTCAAAGATAGATTTATTGCCGGTTTACAAGATCAGAAGATGGTTTCGGCGAACTCGCATCAATTTGAGGACATTACGTTCGTCAATGCGGGTCGAAACTGCAATCGGCTGTCGAACAGTCCTCAAGAATGTACGAGCCATCGCGGTCAGACCATGGGAAGCGACATGGTGGATCAACGAGATATCCCGTTCACCTCGGACCCCACAGCAACCTCGGTATGAATCGCGGCCCGCAGTCATCAAAACACTTCCGATCGGGTGGCGAGGTAAACACGCAGGCATGTTGGGGTGTGGAGGTCGACACTTATGTGTGTTTGTCCCATAAGGACAGCGTGTGTTTGAATTGTAAAAAGGTGGGCCATCTGAAACGCATATTTCGAGCAGCATCAACCACCGTACAAGTCATGGACGATAATGATGACGACCCGGTCAAGATATTCAACCAATGATGAGTCTTTATTCAGTTTGTCCGTCAAAGCTCGACCATAACAATAGAAGTGGAGGTTAACAAGACGCCTATCACATTCCAAGTTGATACTGGAGCGGCGGTCTCCATCATAGGCGAACAGACCTCTCGTAAGCTGAACGGTCTGAAGCTCATCAGTTCAGACCTCACACTATACACCTACACGCAGCGAGAAAATAAAGCCGATTGGAATGGCAGATGTTTCTTTGACCTATCAGGGCCAAGATGCCGCTCTCAAGTTGTAGTGGTTCGAGGAAGTGGGCCATCTCTTCTCGGTCGTGACTGGCTGACTCGCATCAAGCTGGACTGGTCAGCCATTCACCTTGTGCAAACCATCCAAGTCGATTGGAGCATCAGTTAGAGGAGATTCTTCAAAAGCATCGAGGCTGTTTTTCAATGAGCTTGGGAAACTCAGGATATACAGGCCAAGCTCTTCATGAAGGAGGGCGTGGCTCCTCGTTTTTGGAAACCGAGGCCAGTCCCATATGCCCTGCTTGACAAGCTGAAAGTTGAGTTAGATAGACTTGAGGCCTGTGGAGTAATCGAACGGGTGCCATACTCGGACTGGGCCACTCCAGTCTTCACGGTGCTGAAGCGGAATGGTGAAGTTCGATTAATTATGCGGGGACTTCAAGGCCACGGTCAACCAGGTCTTAGTATCGAGCAGTACCCACTTCCATCAATCGATGAGATATATGCACGATTGGCAGGGAGTAAATTCTTACGAAACTCGATCTGCGGGTTGCATATTTTCATCTGGAAATGGACCCCGGGAGTAGTGACCTTTTAACGATCAACACATGTCAAGGACTCTATCGGTACACCCGGCTCTGTTTTTGGATTGCTTCGCCCTCGCCCTGTGGCAGAAAGCGATGGATCAGGTTTGTGTAGAATCTTCTCCGCTCAAACCTACCTGTATGACGTACTCATTGCAGGAAAAACGGCTGAGGAGCACCTTCAACAACATTGACAAAGTACTGACGAAGTTGGAGGCTTGTGGGCTCCGCTTGAACAGGGACAAGTGTGCTTTCTTCAAAAACGGTTGGAGTACCTTGGGCACATCATCACACCGGAGGGCTGTTGAAAGGCCCACGGAAGGTGGAGGCGATCCAGCACATGCCACCACCACGAGACAAGATTCCAGCTTCGCTCATTTATGTATGGCACAGTACTACCAGAGATTCGTGAGCAACCTGAGCTCTGAGTTGGCCCCGTTAACGCGGCTGCTCAGAAAGGAGGAACGCTGGGCATGGAGATCCGACCAAACAGGCAGCTTTCGATCGTGTCAAGCTGCTACTCACAGAGGATACGGTTCTCGTTCACTACGAACCTAAACGTCCGCTCATTTTAACATGCGACAGCTCCGCATACGCATTGGAGCAGTGCTAACACACAAAATGGACGATGGTCCTGAACGCCCTGTTTGTTTGCATCTCGCACCCTGTCGGCAGCAGAGCAGAAATATGCCCAAAATCGAGCGGGAGCTCTCAGCCTCGTCTGGGGAGTGCGAAAGTTTCACCAGCACCTGCTTGGCCACCATTTCACCTTGCAGACTGATCACAAACCACTCCAATTCATCATGGAACCAAAACGAGGTATCCCAGTGGCGGCGGCATGAATACAACGATGGTGTTTGTTCCTTGCTGCCTACAGCTATGATATCCAGTTCCGTGGCACCAAGAAACATGCCAACTGCGACGGTCTCTCTCACTTGCCTTGCAAGGGGACACCATCTTCGGCTGAATCATCCAATCATGTTGATGTATTTATCCTGAGCCAAATCCAGTGTGGGCCGGTCACGCCTAAGCATGTAGCTGTTGAATCAGCCCACGATCCTGTTCTCGCCTGTGTCATACAGGCGATCTCCACTGGAAATTGGAATGACCTGCCTTCAACTCCTGAGTATCAACCGTTTGCGTCTAAATCATCAGAGCTGTCTTTAGCTCAAAGTTGTATTATGTGGGGCATGAGAACGGTGATTCCTCCGGAGTTCAGACAACATTGTCTTGATGAACTGCATGCCAGTCACCTCGGCATCGTTAAAAACAAAAGTCTAGCCCGTAGTCTCTTCTGGTGGCTGGTCTGGACAAGGACATTGAGCATATCATTAAGGCATTGCCCTCCATGCCAGTCAGATGGCAACAATCCATGGCGGGTGTCGTGCTTATGGCCCTGTTCCAGCCAAGCCATGGCAAAGAATTCATGTAGATTTTGCTGGTCCATTTAGGGACAAGATGTTTATGGTTGTAGTTGATGCGTTCTCCAAGTGGCCAGAGGTTGTTGTCATGCAATCCACAACAGCAGAAAACACGGTTGGAAAACTACGGTCAATCTTGCAAACAAAGGAATACCTGAAGTTTTGGTTTCTGATAATGGTCCGCAATTTGTTTCTTGGTGTTTTCAATGACTTCATGGTTCAGAATGGTGTCAAGCATCTCAAGTCAGCACCATACCACCTGGAAACGAATGGCCAGGCTGAGTCTTTTGTTAAGTCGTTAAAACGTGTTTTGCGGAGAGGGAAGGGTCATCTATGCAAGCAATGGTTGATGTGTTTTTGTTACATTATAGAAATGCCTGTTCACCCATCAACTAGTGATACACCTGCTATGCGTTTTGTATGGG
>JAXMNL010000028.1:274587-289762 GCA_035128595.1 Eptatretus atami | reverse complement strand
CAGAGAGAGATCAGGTGTCCCATCTGCCGTAATTAGATGGTGGTTATTAAGACCCACGTTGTCCTTCGTGAGAGACTTCGGGAAGTTATCACTGGCCCATGAAAGAAATTACGAAATTCACTTGCTAACTACTCCTGGGAAGGCAATAGACCACCGCAGTCGAACCCTTACTCAGGAAGCTGCTTTGGTTGGAAAATACTGACTGTTTAATGAAGAGTAAGGTTGTGTGTGAGGAAGGGAGAGGAAGGGAATAGAGGGGGAGAAAGGGAGGGAGATGTCAGTGAGTTTGGGATTATTTTCTCGCTTTAATCACCATACGCATGTTCAGAACCATTAATGGTTATTTATGCTTTTCAAATGCCTCCAGGTATTTGCAAAAAACAATTCGCACTAAAACTGAGTGTCAGATACTCTAAACCCGCAATCTTTACCCCTCGCCTTCTCCATTCCTTTGCTTTGGTTTAAATTCTATACTTGTGCACCATGCGTTGATGTGAATTAATATTATAATTTCCAGGAGGAATGAATACGACGACGACATTGATATAATTACTCAATCTGCATCCAGCAAGAGGGAAGAATTTTCAGTCCGCTTTGAAATCATGTTAACCTTCAGTGTGGTTATAGTAATAGTATTATTACTCCTTGGTGGTCTCCTGTACTTTATATGCTGAAGAATAGGAAAAGAAGGATATTAATCTCTGCCAGCAGTGATTGCAGTTGTTAAATATATCTGGGGCATTCAAAATAGTTAGATGAATGAGATGTAAATAGTCGGACAATAAAAATATAGTACAACATGGTGTTTATAAAAAAAATTTTAAATCTACTACTATACTACGACTACTACTTTCCTGATGTACCGATACTCTCACCAGAGCATCAATGCGCCGAAGCAGCTTCCGAAAGTAAGGGTTATACTGGGTGGTTTGCCATTGCCCTCCACAGAAGTTTGGGAGGAATTTGGAATATTGGCCATGGTGCTGGAGATAGCTCGTCTAGTCTTTCGCGAAGGACACCATGGGTCTTTAATGTCCACAAACATGTCAGCAGACCGAGACGCCCAGTTTAACGTCCCACCAAGGGACTGCGGCACCTTGTAAAGCGTCAAAATTACTTATTGTGGGGTTGGGAATTGAAACCGCCAGTCAGCTCTGAAAAGGATGCTGCTGCCTCACAACGTCCAACACGAACATGGCTATGTGCACAAGCTCAGTAAATCTCATCCAAGGCAGCAGTAAAGTAGTTTTGGCGCATTCTTTCACGCCTGAAAAAACCATGTTCAACTGATTATTGTGAAAATTTGTTGCTTTGCTTATGATCTTATAAATTACGTTGCTTATCAATTTCACTGTTCAAAATGGTCTCTGCCAGCCAGAATTAAAGAGAGAGAGGCATCAATTTCAAACGTGATTCCTTAGAAATCCGCGTTAATGAGATAAAACAAAACCAGAAAAACCAAATTGATGGAAACATTTTCATCTCTCAGCCTTTCATTCACTTTTTTTTTTGATTAGCAATAACGGAATCGTGTGCGTTTTTATTGTCTTACAGATAGAATTTCTAATTGCAGTTACAACCATTTTGGAGTACAATAAACCTCTGATGGACTCCAGGTGGGACTTTTAAATTGGCGAGAGGCATCCGCGCCGGCTGTCGAAAGGCCAGCTCCAATTGTGCAAGCAGGGTGGCATGGGACAAATGGTGGGTGCTGTTTGCCATTTTCAAGAACCTGTACTAATCAGAAAAAGAGTAAGCAAATTGCGCACTGATTCCCCTAAATGGGTAAGGTGTACTTCGTTTGAATCGGATGTGCTGCGGTGAGCTGTTCCGTGATTGATTAACTTAATGGGGTGTGGATATGACAGAGGTATAATGAGCTAAGAGGGATGACCAGATAGTTCGGCTGAGAGGTTAATAATGTGCTCCAACTTTGAGTTGTCTCACCTGGTTCGAATCTTGACCCCAGCTATAAAATGGTCACCCTGGTGGGACGGCGTCTGTCAAACGCAGCCGTTGGGTGGATGTTGGTGAGAAAGGGAATCGGCCACCAGCAAATATAACCAAGCCACCCAATGTAGCAAGCCTGGTGGTTGGCTTGCGGCTATTATGGTGCTGACTGAGGATCGTGAGCTTAGCGCTAAGGTTGGATGGCCTAGGATCCTCGGTCCTAAGTACGAGCACCATGCATCACCTAAGTACAAGTCTAAGTACGAGCACCGATTCTCATCCCACGGGTATATGGTTACATTTGATGACTGATTATTATGACTCGAAGCACCCGCTCTCTACGGGAGCCGTCAAGGGGGTCATGTTATTATATTTTATGCTATTTTAACTCCAAGGAGTCCCAGGATTAAACACTCCAAAAAAGGGTTGCGATCGGTTCAGCCGTTTTTTTTTGGCGTTACTGGGAACAGACAGACAGACGGACAGACGGGAATTATAGTAAGATAATGAGCTAAATGGCCTTTTCCAATTGCAAATATTCTTTGTATTTGGCAGATATCCAAATTCAAACTGCAATGCACGCACCTAGTACAGCTTCCAGCAGACCAAGCCTTGGGTCCTACGTTTGCGAACACTGAGTGTTCATCGTTCAGGACTGGGTGTAGCTCTTGGCAGGCCTCGCAGTGATAAGTACGCTTCCTCCCAAAGCGATTCACATGACTGTAAATGTCTGTCATTCATGCTTGAAACGTCAGACCTGACATACCTGTTGAGCGGCTTTCCGAGGTGGTGGGTGCCAGTGCCGGATTAAGGCTCGGCTGGCCTAAGGCCACAATTTTGAAATTTTAGAGAATGGCATGAAAAATTTTAAATTTAGATCTCGACACATGGAAATGGACCCAGAACAAAAGATGAAACTGGATTCAAAAAGAAAATATTTAATACAAAAAGACAACATATTTAATGTGAAAATAATTTTTGGCCCAAATTTTTGGCTGGCCATAAGGCAGCATGTATTGGCTGCCTAATGCTTAATCCTAGCCACTGTGTGGTGGCCTTTCGCTTTTTGACAATTGGGTCTTCACCATGTCTGTCCAACATAACCATAAATGTCGGGAGAACATCCTTCCAGCCGAACATCTCTTGTAACTCAGACGCTCTAAGCAAACCACATGTGGGTCATAAACATTGCTTGTTCGTGGAAATTGCACCTGTTGGTTATTGTGAACCAGCACATGGTTTATTGAAGCACACGATTGATGTGAGCAGGGCAGTTTCAGCTAATAATGTTGTAACGGCCTTCATCATGAGTTGAATCTTCCTAGGGTTTGAATATATTTTACTCTCGCATCCAAGGACGAGCTTACCATGTTGTTTTGTGACATTGCAATCTTGTATGATTGAAATGACTGTTCACGGTTGCTCATTTGACTTCAAAAGAGATTGAGCAGCAATGATTATAAGCATGATGGTTGTTTCGGTGTCATTTTCAGAACAAAATAAAGTCTAGATGGGATTCGGGCGTTTAGTATACCTTGTATGCATTGTGTTTATTTAGCATCAAACTCAGTCATTATGGTATTTAGATATTGGATGCTGTGAACCGGAACAAATCGAAGTTTGGGCGAACGTTCGTGTCCCTAAAATTATTCCGCAATGTACAAATCTTTGTGTTAGTATCGTCATACCTTATTACTCTCATACATATTCTGTGTTGCTATCACATGGAAAAAGAATGTAATCGCTGATCTCAGCACAAAATTAGTGATCGACGTGGACCAACAAAAGAAGTGAAAACAAATAGAAAATTAAAATACCTTAAAATGGGGATTGATCACCGTGAGAGAAGAGGAAGCGACGTTTCGGCCGTACCGCTTCGTCGAGACAAAAGCATGGGCGACGTTTGCTTGCTCCAACGGCTTTTGCTCTGACTAGGTAAGGCCCGAAACATCAGCTCTTCTCTCCACGGCCGATCATTGCATTAAATTTTTTTTCAATAAATAGTCGATGGCTCATGAAAAAGCTAGTAAGAGTAAACTTTTTTTTTAAAGACACACACAAAAAAATTGTGTTGTTCTTTGGATCTTGTGTTGATAATCAGTGTGATGTTGATGTGGTGCAGGCATGATGGGACATGAATGGCCTCCCCCTGTGTCGTGATTTTCCCTGTATTTTCCTTGGTATCAGGACGCAACGGATCAAGAGGAAAACAGAGAGAGAGGGGGAACGCCAAGCAGCAAGAGCCGAAGGGCAAGTACAGCAGGGTGGACAAACAATGGGTGTGCGAGGAATGGGGGGGGGGGGGCAGGAGAGGATTGCATGGGTTGGACAAGATGGTTGCAGAAGGAAACTCTCAAGAGAGAAAACTGGAAATTAGGTAGGAGGGATTGGGTGGGGTGGGTTAATGAGGGTAGAAAAAGGACGTGGTTTTGGATTTGGGACATCTGAAATGATGCCATAACAACCTTTCGGGATTTAAGGTATTTTTTAATTACCCTCGCAGAGCAGAGGGTGTTTCTTTTTGGTCGTTTGTTTTTGTGTGTTCCTATCTGGTGTTTCTTGATCTTCCTGTCTGTTTTGCATAGAACGTGAGTTGGTGCATCAATTAACATGAGACCTCTATGTACCTTTTATACCCCTTAAACTGGAAGACCTTTATAAAGACTCATAGGATCCTTTGAATGAAGTCCCTTTAAACCCTAAGACCCTTGACATCCCGAAGACCCGTTAAACCCCAAGACCGCTCTAAGCCTAAGACCACTCAAGACCCTTTAAACGCCAAGACCTGTTAAACCCAAGACCCTCTTCAACCCTAAGACCACTCAAGACCCTTTAACCCTAAGACCCGTTAAACCAAGCCCTTTAAACCCGAAGACTCCGTTCACCCTAGACCACTCAAGACCCCTTTAACCCTAAGACCCGTTACACCCAAGACCCCTTTAAACCCGAAGACACCGTTAAACCCAGACCTCTAAACCTAAGACACTCAAGACCATTTAAAACCTTAAGACCCCTCAGACCTTTCATGCCATCTATTAATTTTTGAAGTTAAACGTATGCAAAAGGTAAACATAGACCAAAGGTTAACATAAGGCCAATTTCTAACATCCTCAATTTTAAATCCCATTAACTATTAAAATTTGAGAGTATTTGCATATCAGGTCATTGAATTCAACGCACGCTACTAATTCTGAGGTTAAACATAGGCAAAAAGGCCGACATAGGCAATAGGCAATTGGGCCAAAATTTTCTAAATTTGAAGAGTATTTTGCATTATTCAGGTCAATGAATTCAACCACCTACTAATTTCTGAGGCTAAAACATAAGGCCAAAAGGTGACCAAAGGCCAATAGGCCAATTTGGGCCAAATTTCTAAAATCTTCAATTTTATCCATTGAACTTTTAAATTTGAAGAGCATTTTCAATGTCAGGTCGCTGAATTCATACACATATTTAATTTTGAGGTAACACGTGGCAAAAGGTCAAAATAGGCCAAAAGCCAATTTTTTTTGGCCAATATAAATTCAAATTACAAAAGATATGTAACAAAGATCTAAAAAGAAAACAAAGATAAAAAAAATGAATACAAAACAAACAAAAAAAAAATTAAAAGATAAATACCAACAAATATAAAGGAAAAGAAACAAGTAAACTGGGTGTTTTGGATAATTATGACGTCCATCCCCCAATCTCCCACAATCCAGGATGGTGTAACCCCAGCCCTTCACCAGTCGAGAGGAGAGAAGAGAGACAGAGAGACACAGGAACGAAAGTACCGTCCATAGGGACCATTTTGGCATCCTCTTGACCAGAAACCGTGCCCGCCTTGACAAATCTGAGCAGCAGGGAAGAATGGGGAAGATTTGGCCCCTGACTTGGTTTTGTGGGGGTAAACATTGTGAAGAGGCATCCCGATGTTATTACCTCCGCCATCGAAGATGGATGGAGGTTATGTTTTTCACCCCTTTTCTGTTTTGTTTGTTTGTTTGTTTGTGAACAGTATTACGGAAAAACTCCTCGACGGATTTTCGACGAACTTGGTGGGGGGATTAGGTCTGGTCCAAGGATATGCATTAGATTTTGGACTTGGTCCAAAATAACAATATGGCCGCTATGGCGGCCCAATTTGAAAAAATTATTTGAATTTTTTTTTTTTTGCATATCTACATGTTTTAAGTAATTTCAACCCCCCCCCGCCTCCCCAAAAAAAAATTGTTAGAAAAATAAATTTTTTGCAACTTTTTTTTCAACAAAATTTCGATTTTTTTTTTTTGCATTTCTACATGTTATAAGTGATTTCCACAAAACAACATACCAAAATTATAATTGCGGTGATTTTGGACCCTTCAGGTGGAATATACCCCCGTAAAATCAATTTCTGTCTCAAGGAAATTAGTATGACGAATGAATTTGAGTATGTACAAGTTAAAAGTAAAAAGGAAAGTTGCAACTATAACTCTGTTGAGCACGTTGACGTCAATTGAATGAATAAGGATAATAGGTTCACTTGAGTGACCTAGCAGTATTGGCGGCGGAGGTTTTGCACTCTACGAGTGCTCCCTCTGTTGAATGTGTGTTGGTATCGTACCTGTGATGGTCTCAAATACAGTGTTTCAACCTCCTGGGTTGATCGCGCATTAAAGCACAGTTCACAATTCCATAACAGCCAAAGCTTGTACGATCTATTACAGTAATGTCCATATGCCACAGGAGCACATTACCCTCTGCCTCACTATATATATATATATATATATATATATATATATTATAATATATATATAAACATATATATAATATTTATTTATAACATATATTGTTGCGGGCCGGGGGTTGGGTGAGGAGACCACTTGGGTGGGCGGAAGCTATCTCTGTCCCCCACAGAACCTCCCCGGAATTGTAGGCCGTCGCACACGGATAAATTCCGTGGCACGGCAGCTCGCTTAACGACCGTGGACGCCAATAACTCAACCACGTGACTCGGTCTCCCGTCTATGGGTTAATCGGGTTACCACTAATTAATTACGTTTGGTTTAATTACGCGGGGAACACGCCCTTCGATACGCCATGTCTGACCGGATAACTCTAAAAACCGCACCGGATCACTTTACCGGATCGGATGCAGCCGAGCGACACTGCCAAGGACGTACCGGCTAAAATAACGGATCGTTGCGAATCAAGTCCCGCTACTAGGATTCGGACCATGCTGGATCAATGGAAGAAAAGACAAAAACGAGCAGGGAAATTCCTAATAAATTTTATTAACAGTCAAACTTACAAAACGGGGAACACAGAGCAGAACTTAACGTGAAAATAATACAATAATAACAATAACGATCTCTGCGGTCTTACTTCAGCAGGTGGGGGTGGCGGGATGAGAGGGTATGAGGGAGGGGATATGGCGTGGGTACAGGCGCCAGCACACACACGCACGCACGCACGCACGCACGCCGCAACGCACACACACACACACACACCAGAAATGAAGAGGAAGTTTTGAACCAGACAGGGAGGGGAGTTGAGGGCTATGATCTCGGTACTTTGCGGCCCGATAACACGACGCACACAAATTATTTTCGGGGGGGGGGGGGATGCTCCCGTGGTGCGGTACCGACAGTGGGCGGTGTTGTCTCTGGCTTCAGCCGCACGTGTGGAGACGTGTTCGTGAAAGAGGAGCTTGACGTAGAGGAGGGGCGGAAGTCCAGAGTGGGCGAGGGTGGAGTGGTAATGTGGGCAGCTAGGCAGTTGGGGTCGACGACCGTCGTGTGGGCGGAGATGAGGAGGCGGAGTCCCGACAGCAGGAGGCGGGTCATGGTGGTGTTTATGAGGGCGAGGCGCGAACGGGAAAGAGGCGGAGAAAGAGGCAAGAGCGCAAGAGAAAATGCCTCCGCATTTATAGAATCGCAAGCTTGGAGGGGCCACCCGAAATCGAAACGTCATCACCTTGATTCGGTGCTCCGATTGGCCCGAACCCCTCCATGGCCCCGCCAACTTGGCCGGAAACCGCCTCACTTAGTTTTCCGCAAAAGGCATCCCCAGACAGGAACATATTTCGCTCAACCCCACGACATGACATGAATCGCCCCACACTGAAATTGGCACGTGAATCGTTCTGCAAAAACCCGGCCCGTGACCGGTCGAGGATCCCGCATGCCCGGCATCGGCATTCGAACCAGCGTCGATCAATGCGCTCGCGTCCGTTCGCTCAATGTGCCTGCTCTGTACATTCCCGGCTCGATCGCAGCTTTCGCTGGCCATGGAGACGAGAAGACGGCCCACCCTCCGCGGAGAACCCGCTGCTGCCAGTGAGTGCCGAAGGTACATCACGCAATGGATAAATCCATGCACGTTTCACGAGCGCGTACATGTCTGCTTTCGAGCACATTCCGTACAGTGGCGCGCGGTTTGGCCCCCCCCATTACGCACATGGCCAGGCTCGTGTTCACAACGACTCCCTAAGTGTGTGCGTGGGGCAAACACCAAGTATGTGGTCGGATATTGAGGATGAAAAGGAACAAGGGCCGCTCTTCCTCCGCAACTCGTATCCTGCCCAACATGGCGTGGAGTCGTCTTTAATGCATTTTCGTGCAGCATGGGCGTTGTGCTGGCTTGTGTTTTCCTGTGTTTGGAAAAACACCATTCGTGCAGCTCCTCTTAAGAGATACTCATTCCACATTGCCTTTTTAATGCAACCGGCAATACCTCCCCAGACCAATCAGAAGCCCGAGTGGATAATCCCGCACTGCAAGCGCATATAATAACTCGCTCGCACACGCCGGGTTTTAGGCTCCCCGGGAACGAGGATCTCTGTGCAGCAATTCCCTAACCGCGGCGTGCACGCGCTGGCCTTCATGAGGCCACCTTACAGCGGAAAGCGCCGTGGCTGATTTTACCTCAGGAATAAAAATACGAAAAGAAGAGTAGGGACGAAATGAAGGAAGAAAATGATTTCAGCAAACTATCTATGATCATCACAACGCACTCCTTGTTGTCGCTGCTAAACCAAAAGGAAACGGGACTATCTTCACATATAATAATGGAATAATGTCTTGGGACCTATCTGTTTGGATGCAATGTGTTCCGAGAACCGCAACAATATATATATATATATAATATATATATATATATATATATATATAATATATATATATATATATATATATATTAGGGTGTGTCTAATGACTACATGAAAAATTTAAGTTTTGATATTTTATATCGGCCCAGTAAATTTGTGTGCCACTTTAATACAAAAACACCCATATCAGAATTAAAAACTTGATAGCACAACATTTCTATTGCTCACGAGACCAAAGGTATACACAGTGCGCTCAATAGCCCGTCACTCTGTGTTTACTGGTCATTGTGGCCAGTGGCCACACCATATATTTTTTTGTTTATATAATAAATATTATTTTGGTTTATAATACATAAATTATATTATTTTAAGTTTTTTTTTTTGATTAACCCTCTCCAAAGAAGCCCTGCACAATGCACAGCACATCTAGCCTGCGAACGCCTGACAGTGCAAAGCACACAACACATTCGAACCGACAGCTCACAATAAATTGTAACCCAATTTTTATCATCGCAGGGCATTGGATGGCAGCATACAGCCTTTGTATTTTTTATTCTGACTGTCTGTTGATGTAATCTTTGTGATGCCTTATTCCTTCAATGTTTTGGCTGTTTGCCATTGTTTGGCTTGTTTGCAGGTGAAATGGCGAAGTTAACTAGGAAAAAGACGAGATTTGGGTTGATTGGTGGTCACAGAAAGATCACTCAAGTTGGGTGCTAAGCTACCTTCACGAGGAAGAGGTGCTCAAGGTGCTGTTTGATTTTCATATACAGAACGAAACATAGTCCTAAATGAACAGTGTGAAGGAAACGGTCACAATGATCTACAAATTTGGGAACGAGCACGGATTACCAACGAGGGCTAAGAATCATCCTGGGATCAGCTACGACGTCTTTCACAAGGAATGGCAGGGCCTGAAAAAACAATCAACAAGGAAGTCAGCGACAGAAGAGGGAAAGCGTGATGCTTTCAGGGATTCTTTGACAATGTCATTGAATATTGGCACATGAACAGGCCATGACGTATGATCCAGATAGAAGAGGATGGCAGTTTTTGAAGGCTCAGCGTGAAAAAGGACGACATGGTTTCGATTGCAGGAATTGAAGTGAACTCGCAAAGCAAGAAGAGAGAGCACTGGCGAGGATCAGCAGCAGTTGCAGGCGTGAGGAACACATCATGCAAGCCAGCAGCAGTGACAGATGTTTTTAGTGCTTCATTCAATCATCCTGAGGAAACAGGCATTATCTGCAGATAGCTCAGAAGAAGGAAACCAAAAGATACCTTCCAACATCTTCTGGATCACGGGCGGGCGAAAAGGGGAAAAATCTCTGTAGTTACACGTGAAGTTGAGCAGCGCTAGATCACACCAAAACCAGCAGCAGGAAGCTACTTTATATTTTTTCTGCAATGGCTACGTCCGAATCAGTTAACAGCAACCAGTTAGTGAAACTGATTGATCCAGTCGCTTCTTCAGTCCCAACGAGCAAGAAAAGTTCACGTGCAGCTCTAGCAGCCGAGATTCGTGATCTTTTCAATCCACTCGTTCACTAACATTGCAACTGGGATGGCACGATAATGCCCAATTACACAGGAACTGAAACAACTGTTCTTGAATCGACTCCTATTATGGTGTCTGGCTGGCAGGAGGTAACAAGCTTCTGCATCCCCAAGCTATATTCCGGCCACTCTGCCATTATGGCAGAGGCCTGTATGGCTGAGCTAGGAGCTGGACTGGAGAAACCGATTGTTGGCCTTATGTTTCGACACAACAGCAGGCAATACAGGTATAAAGGGCAAGCGTTTGCATAAAACTGAAAACACGGTTAGGAAAGGATCTTCTGAACCTTGCTGTCGACATCAACTGTCTGAAATGTTTTGGAAAAAAGGTTTTTTTTCACTGTAATGATGTTTTTAGGTCTCCAAAAATCGAAATCTTCAGTCATTTCCGTGATTTCTGGCAAACATTGATCAATCAAAGTATCGCACAGCTTTGGATGATGTAGATGCATCAAGAGCATGTAGATGTTATTCGAAAAGTATCATCAACACCCGTTTGCCATGCAGCAACTGAATACTAACACCCAAGTGATAGAAGAGCTCTTTTCAGTTAACAGTCCTCTTCCTCGGAGCCTATCACCAAAGGGGAATTAGGTTTCAGGTACCCAGGGGCAGTTCACCGTGCGCGTTGGATGCACGTGCCCAGTTATGCATCAAGTGTGGCTTTTCAGAGATAGTTCACATCCAACAGCGCCAGAGACAACGAAGGGCATCTGTACAAACCCACTCTCACATGGTGTGGAAGCATTACTTTCGAGTGTCCTTTTTGTGACATACTATGTTAAATACTGGTTCACCTGTCGCATCAGCTGGCGAAGCCCCAAGGAATGATCTTCAATTCTTAGAAGGCACTGCAATAGCTACCCAGACAAGGAAGTCTCAAATGCTGCTTTTGACTGCATTTTCCGACATCTGTGGTATTTGTCGGCGAACTTGATTGCCTCAGCCTTTTCTGTGACTTCCCGTCACTGTCGATGAAGCGCTGCAATCGGTCCACAACATGCACAATAACCGGGAATCTGATGAACCCCAAAAAGGCTCCTCCCATAAAGATTCATCTACTATGGCACTACCTGACTCGTTACCACTTCTTCCACATACAAGCTGCTCCAGATCCTGGGACTGGAATGAAACCTTTCTTTGAAGAAGACCCACAACAATGGGAGGCAAAACAAATCATACAATGAGGCAACAAATATCATTTCTGCCCAGACGAGCTGACAAATGATTTGCAGAGAAGGAGTCGCTCTTATGCAGTCCTTCAATGAAGCCCTGGTCCGCAATGAGGGAAAAAAAATTTGTTCTACAAATGGTTCGACGGTATCACAGAAACAAATTCCCCCCAAATCAGTGAAGGCCACTGAAGGGGAAATGGATAACTTTGAATCAGTGATTGTTTTTATTTGTTTTTATATCAATTTGAACAGGGACTGTCCTTTTGAAGCCCGTGGTCCGCAATGAGGAAGACAAACAATTTTGTACTACAAATGCTCGAGTACCAACAGAAACTAAATTCCTGAAATCAGTGAAAGGCCACTGAAGTGAAGGGAATTGATAACTTTAATCAGTGAATTGTTTTTTATTTGTTTTTATATCTTTTTGTACAGTTGGACTGTTCCTTTTGGTGTGTTTTAATATCATTGTTTGGAATGTTTTAGCATTGGAATTAAAATAAGCTACAATATCGCGCATTTTGCTAAATATGTATGTAAATCTTCTGGCTTGAGCAGTTTAAATATACTCTGATTTTCGTATAAATTGGGGCATATATCATTTTTTTCTCAAGTGGCACACAATGGCAACCTGGCCAGTATTAATTTCAAAAACTTTAAATTTAGACACACCCTAAATATATATATATATATATATAATAATATATATATATAATTATATTATATTCTATACTGTATATATATATATATATAAGTAATACAGTATATATATTATATATATATAATGTATATGTAGTGTATATAACTAGAAATACAACTGTCGCTTCGCTGAGGGGGTGTGAGGGGAAGGGTGGAGAAAGAGAAAGGGAGAGAGAGAGTGGGGGAGGGGAGGCAGAGAGGATGGAGGGCAGGGAGGAGGAGGGCAGGGAAGCGAGAGTGGTGAAGAAGGGGAGCTAGGAAGGGAGAAGAGCGAGGAAAGGGGGTGGAGGTGGAGAGCGCAATGCCTCACGAAAACGTTGCTAATTGTTACGGCTGTGGAAATTCCAATAGACACCAAAAAGGTCCTTAGATATTTATGACTTGCGTAGTTGTGCAGATGGTCCCACCGTGTGTTAAAGGGAATTCTTTCGTGTTCTCCGGGCTGCGACCTCTTTGAGATAGCGTTTTTCTTTCTCTATTGTTATTTGAACAAACCTACCAAACAACAAGCGCGTTGAAAACCCGTCGAACGGCAAAAGGAACCAGAGGAGTGATGGCGCGCGGGATTTTTCCCGCTGTTTCTTCCGAGGAGTGTGACGGAGGCGGGGTGCGGGCGGCTCCACCCGATTGGTGGACGGCGCGGGTACGCTGGTCCGGAATGAGGATACGCCCTTTTTGGGAGACTATCCAGAAGGGAAGGGAGCCGAAAATCGGGGCAGGAGGAAGTGGCGGAGCCCGCGTATAGTAAGGCGGACGATCGGCGAGGCCTACACTCTCTCTCGTCGGTGTGTTTGCGATTCTACTCGCTGTCTTCTTGGTGGAACGGGTTCATCGCTCTTGTCGCTTTCAATCGTTGAGCGTCGTTGGTGATTTCGGACGTCGGGCTTGCTCGTCTTTTGACCCTTGGGCGATGCCGTGTGAAGCGCGGGCCGGTGGAGTCCGGGCGACGCCTCAGAGACGACAGACGGGAGGCGCAGCCCGCCGGCTCGTGTGGTGCGAATCTGCGCGTCTGGCGAGGGACGCCGGAGAGAACCAACCACATACTTATGCAAAGGCCGAGAGCAGGCGCGGCTAGCTTAGCTGCCGTGGGAACAAGGCGTCGCGACCTGCCACCGTCACACCTCGAGGGGCAGGTAACCAGCAGGTCTCGCGGGCCTTTTCGGTCCTCACGGCCCACGCACATAAAAGGTTTACACGAACCCCTCTACCTCCCTGCCTATGAGGGAGGTTTTCCTGTTGTTTTTGTATGCATGCTGTGGCCCGTGTCCTGTTAGTAACAACTGTTAAGTGCATGTAAACTTCTCATTGTAAGTCCGTTGTAATTGCTTTCTATTGCTTGTTGTATATTGCCATGATTCTTGTTGCTTGTGTGTTGAATATGTGCTTTAAATAAATGTCCTTGTGTGAAATGATCCCGTTCGTCGTTTTCCCCTCTTTGAAAGTGGCCAACTTGAATCGTGGAAAATTAGTAGTGGGTTTTTAAACACCCGTATAAGAATAATCTGAACTTCGAGGTCGGCGATACACACCGCTCGTTAATCCTGTAGTAGGAACGCAACCGCTTAAGCGGTTCGTGTCTAGCCCGACTGCGCGTGGTGCAACCTCGGTAGGTTCACCGCGCCGGGTATTTAGTATATCGCCATTTCGGCGATTCACCTAGGGCTAAAGCCTGTTGAGAAACCACCGTGATGGCTCTGGGCGTAGTTTCAGGAGGGTCACGACTGAAATTGTCGCGTCGGTGGGCGACGCGCTGCATTAGGGTTACACGGCCGATCGACAGCCAGGGGGGCCAGAAATTCCGTAACACTGGTGTCCGAGTTGGGATTAAAATCCATACCTCGCCTCCAACTAAATAACGGGAATCGGTTCAGGGGTGAGTGGAGCGACCTGATTTCCACCAACACGAGCGATAATTAAAATTATCCAGAAATAAGATGGCTTTTCAAGGCGAACGTTGCCGGGGGTAATAGATATGTGTAATAATGTAGGAATCCATGGTCCGGACGGTTCGTTTATAACTCGCCGCTGATGTTGATGCATGGGGGACAATCACCCATATTCTGAGCACAGGACAGTTGCCGGCAAAGGAGTCGCACAATGGCGGCGTTTGTGGCTCGGCGCTGATGTTTGATCCATGGGGAGCCACAAATCTGAGATGCTGATCCGCAATCCAGTCCAATGGCGGCGCAATGCATAGCAGCGCACACGGAGCAGCGGCTATTTTTAGCCAACGAACGGCGCAGACAAAGGCGGTGCTTTCAGTCACCCGTTCAAACCAAGTGGTCATGGCAAGGCGAGGCAGGCGGACATGGCGGCTCGGAAACAATTGAGGAAGAATGGAAAACCGAGCTCGAAAAGAAACAAAAGGAACACATTTGGAAGTAAAGGCAACTAAAGGAAGAGGTAGGAAGAGGCAATCGGACAGAAAAGCCTGAGAGCAGGTAAAAATAGACAAGGAATATCAAGGAAAACAAAAGGAAAGCAAAGGTTGAAGGAGAGAAAGTAAAAGAGAACGGAATATAGGAACACCTAAAGGGAAGGCAAGGTTGAAGGTTGGAGTATGCGGAGATGAGCAAGAAAAGGGATGAGATGAGCAAAGAAAGGGATGAGATGAGAAAGCAAAGGGATGAAATGAGTAAGGAGTAACAGAGACAGAGAGAAGAAAAATGGGAAAAAACTTTTGAGTTACTGGAACACAAAACCAAAGAGAGGGAATTACGAGACG
>JAXMNL010000028.1:239090-253472 GCA_035128595.1 Eptatretus atami | reverse complement strand
GGTGGGCGAGCTGCTACTATTAGTGGAAGGCGGCAGTTCGCACACCGGCGGGCGCGAATTCGTAACAATACGTATAATCCTAGCCACCTGGGTTTAATTGATTAGGTGAGAGCTAATTGGTTATTCCCTCCATTCAGAGCTGAGAGACGTGGTTGGGTGTTTGTTTTTCATGTATGTCTCTCCTCCACTGCAACCCCCCCCCTCCTCTCTGACTCCCACTCTACCTGTCCCCTCCCTAACTTAACCCTTAACTCTCCTCTGCGACTCCACCACACCCTCCCCTCAACCAAACTCTGACCCTACCCTTCCCTGGACACACTACTTTCAACCCTTCCCTCCCACCTCCCACCTACACCATCCCATCTGGACTCCACCGCCGCTCATCCTTCTCACGACTCCCACCCCACCCTTCCCCCTCTCCTGACTACCCCCCACCCCTTCCCCTCTCTCCTGACTACCCCCCTGACTACCACCCCATCACCGTGGGGCCCAACACAGACAGGTGAGGTCTGAACTTTGTCCGTCGATCGATGTATTTTTGGTTGTATTTTGCAGAGGGACAGTGAAGAGTGAGTGAGAGTGCGGTTACTTTTGTCATGTATTGCCATGGCTTGCAATTGAACAGCCAGGCCGTTTGTAGAATGCTCGCCAAGTAGCTTAAGCATGGAAGCAAGCACTGCAATGAAATGGTTGATAAGGAACAGCTGGCTTGGCAAGCGATAGTAAGCTGATTGGTAATGGGACACACGCGCAAAAACAAAACCATCGCTAATTTCTTAACATTTTCAGATTTCACTACAGGTTCCGACATTTATTTAGTCCATGAGATCCGAGAAAAAAGGTGAATGGCCCTAATTGATGCCGCCACACATAACAGAATACAGAAAACCCGATGAAGAGGAATTGAAGCAAGACAGGAGAGGAGTTGAGGCTACGGTCTCTCGGTACCTTTACACGCTTGCCCGAATGCGCAACCAATTCGTTTTGGGGGAATGCTCCATGGTGCGGTACCCCCCTGACAGCTGGCACGTTGTCTCTTGCTTCGGGCAGCTCGTGTCAAGACCTTGGGTGTGAAGGAGGGGCTTGAGTTGGGAGAGTGGAGTCCAGAGCGAGTGTACGGAGTGGTAGGCGGGACCAGGTGGGTGAGGGGAGTCAGCGTCATGTGGGCAGAAAAGAGGAGGCGGAGTCCAAGTGATATGATGACATACGGAGTCGAAGAACAGCTTGAGCGGGAGATGAGACAGGGCAGAGAGAGAGAGAGCATGGCTCCGCTCGGACCTTTATAGGCCCTGCGGGTCGGGGGAGGGGGCCACCCCGAAGCGTTGTGTCGTCACCCGAATCGGGCGCTCTGATTGGCCCTGACCCCCTGCACGGCCCGGCCATGATGGCCGGAAACCGCAACATTCCATTTCCGGCGAGATGACCCCATGCCGCAAAAATGTCTTGCTCCGACCTCACGACATGATACGAATCGCCCACACCGAACTCCACGCCATGAATCGTCCTGCAAGAACGCCCTGGCCATGCCCTGACGACCGGCCAAGGGCAGCGTCGGTCCCGCATGCCCGCCCGGGCGCTCCCGACCAGCGCTGGCCAACGCGCCCGTTCCGTGTGCGCCACGTGGCCCGAGCTGCACAACATGCCTCCGCCCGATCGCAGCCCCGCTGGCCGCAGAGGCGAAAAGACACTCGCCATCCGTGGCCGCCAACGAGGACTGAAGGTACGATGTTATGGCGAACCCATGCACAGACAGTAAGATGTGTCCATTTGTGCCCGGCTCTGTGCGATAACAAAGTGTCACGAGCGGTACATTCGTGCCCTGCTCTGTACGATAACAAAGTGTCGCGAGCGGCGCACGGGTTTGCCTTTGAGCACATTCCGTACAGTGCGCATAGATTCACCATTACGCACGTGCCCAGCGCTCGTGTTCGCCCGATTCTTCTATCGTGTGCGCGGGGCGAAACCCGACAGATATAATTAGTCCAGAAATGGGTTGAAAGGAGCGCGCCACTTGCGCCTTGCACACTTGCATCCCGCCCAACGTGGCGTGGTTGTCGTTTTACTATTACCTGCTTTGATTGAGGGATTGCTTGAGGACAGGCGCTCTGTGCTGTCGATGCTCATGTGGTGTTTGAGTGCCCTTTCTAAGGTGCTGTTTCTTCCGTCTCCTCGGTACGTGTTCCGTGCAGCGTGGGCGTCGTGTTGAGTGTTTCCTGTCCATTGGGTGGAAATTACTGCTGCGCGTGCGTTTGGCAGGCTGTGTTTTCTACGGAGGGGTGGGGGTGAAATGTCTGCTTGGCCTTTGCTGAGGACCCATCTCACAGCGAAGGGTGCACATGGCTCAGATTTACCTCAGGAATAATCAGAAAAGAAGAGTAGGAATGAAGTTCGAAATGAAATGAAGAACGAATGATGTAAGCAAACCTAGCTCTGAGATCCTTGCAACGCACGCCCCTGTTGTCCTGCTAGACAAAAGGGAAGGGACTATCTTCACGTACATTAATGGAATAATTGTCTTGAGACCACCATCTGTTGGATGCGTGCGGTTCCGAGAAACGAAACAATACATATATATATATATATTGTTACGGTTGTGGAAATTCACAGAACACCATTCAGGTTCCCCGAAGATCAACGGACGGACGTTACGGCACGGGCGGAACAGACTTCGAGACCTGTTATTATTAGGTCATCTCTGACTGAGATGATAGAGATGACCTTAAAAAAACCAGGGAGCTCTGGAACACTGACTGCTAAACATTCCTCTCGACGGTGTTTCGGACTTCTATGTAGTAACTTTAGCAAGGTAACGTGTGTCGACGTGTGTCAACGATCGCATAACGTACCGAAACTTATGGCCAGCTAGCAGGAACTTGTTGAGTCATACGCTGGCATAAGTCGAAATTTCAAGCATGGCTAAATTGGGGGACAACGGCAAAGTACAACGATTGAACAGCACAGCCGTTATCTACGACGTTATGGCAGGATTTTCAGCAATTGCTTCTCAATGTTTTTTCCAAAACTTTACCATAACGTATTGGGGACGTGCGCCAGCGTTTTTAGACAATTTTTCAAAAATCGGTATAAGCTGTCTAAAACGTCAATGGTGTGACTGGGCCTTTAAAGCCTTGGTTTCCACGCGTGAAGGTAAGCGAGGTGTGCAGGCAGGAAGACCACCCCATAGGGTGAGCAGTTCCATTCAGACTGCAGCATGAGCTTTGCAAGCGTTAGTGTGGGCCGGAGCTCAGGTGTGCCAAATAGACTTTGCACAACTTTGGATGCCCAGTCGGCAGCCTGTCTTTAGAGGCCGGCTTGGAGCATGTGGTTTTCCCAGAAAAGATGGTGGCTAGATAGCTGAGGCCCAAAAGCTTGAATGGAAAGCACTTATATTCAAGGGGATTGTTGAGAAAGTAGATGGGGGAGCGGAGGGGTCAGAGGTACTTCTCGGGGACAAGTGAGAGTATTGAGATCTTGTCAGGACTTGAAAGACATTCCAAAAAAAAAAGAAAAAAAAACAAAATAAAAAATAAGTGTTTTGACCAGCTTTGATTTTATGTTAGAATCTGCAGGATGAGTGAAGCAGGACCTACGATCCGGTTTAGGATGAGAGATGGTACGGGCAGAGGATTGGAGTCATCAAGCAAAGATGATAAAGAGGATTTTCCAGAGAGGTCCTTTGAAGAGATCAATAATGAATCCAGAAAAAGCACAGGGCCAAGAACACTGCACTGCCGTTAGGAACTCAGCCTGGATGGAACGTGGATATCTGAGGGATTCCATTAAGAGCCATGCATTGACCTGCGACAGGAGAGAAGTTCCACGACGCCATCGTGGATTTTCCCTTGGGTACCATACGGGAAGGTGTTGTGAGCAGTGTGGCAATGCACAGACGCGTACGCAAACTCACAGATGTTTCAGGATATGGCTCTTGACTGCTCATGTTTCAATTCTAGGACCTCCATCCATTGTTGGGAAAACAAGAAGCATGATCCAGCGTTTGAGCGGACCTAGTCTAAATCGAAGATTTGAATGTCAGAACAATCAAGCCATTGGAGAAAGAGTAGGATGTTGCATGTCGAAGCGATGTTGAGATTCCGATGACCTTCTGATTGCTGAGAGAAAGCAAATTTCTATTGAAAAATTCCCAGGAATGACTCTTATGTCGAGTGAGAGTAAAATGTGATCACCAAGGTCTAGATAGTTTTATGGCTTGCTTGAAGACCCTGTCAGTCTGCCTGAGTGAAATGCCAGATTCGGTTGGCGGTAGCCGTGCTTCTCTTAATAACAGCGCGAAGATGACGCTTTAACACAGTTGAACCGATAATAGGAAGAGAGATACAAACACAGACATTTTCTGGGAAAGTTGGTCAAAATCATCCAGAAGAGTGGTATAGTATGTTTGGCTTTAGATTGATCAGGAACGTTGACAATGTGCTGTCAATCCAATGAGTCAAAGAAGTCCCTTCTTTTGCTGAAGTTGCCAATGGCAGTGTGAGAGAGGGTCCTGCACCCAGCCAAGATGGATGATGCAATTTAAGTCACTGCATATGAGGAAGAGAGAGTTTGGAGAGGTGAGACATAAGTTGGTCTCATGTTTTCGGCGAGGCGAGATATAAATGAGAGTCCGTCACGTTTGGTGGAAGAGAAAAAAGACACACACGATAAAGAAGAGGTTCAATCTAAGGGAAGCCATAGCCAGAATGGTTTAATACTGGGGGTTCTGGCAGGAGCGAGACAGTGCATGGAGAGTGAGAATAGGAGTCTTGTTAAAAGCATTAGCAACTCCGCCACCAGGACGAGGCCTCAAGGCTATCATACCATCGGAGGGCAGTAACCAGGGAGAGAAACCAAGGAGTAGAGACGTCTTGAAGGCAAGGAAAGTTTCTGTTAAGCAGATTATGTCTGGATTCTGATCGATTATCTCCTACAGGTTTGCCATTGACAAACCAGTTTCAGGTTAGAGCGAGCCCTGGATGAGTGAGGTTTACATTGTTAAAGTAAGATGGAGGGGAGGAGGCTTTGAGTGCAGGGAGGGAGGAGGAGGTATACTTAGGAGGGAGGGTGGAGGTATGAGAGTTGTTGAGAGTTGATGGTAGTTAGCAGAAGAGCTAGGGCGAGAGGGTCAAATGGGGAGGAGGACAACCTGTCTGTGTAAAGGATGATACAGTGGGAATAATAAGAGAGGAGAGGGAGAAATTGAAGTGGGGAGATTGGAAGAGTGGAGGAATGGTTGTGAGTGCAGGATTGGGGACGGAGTAGCTTTGTGGGATGTGAGGGAGGCAGCTTTGAAAGGAGGGTAGTCTGAGGGGAGATTTGAATGAAAGGGAGCAGGGTGAGGGGGAATATTTGAGGAGAAGGGTGAGGGAAGAATTGAGGGAAGCAAGAACAAATTTGTTTTGAGAGAAAGAGGTGGTTGTTTGCAATGGAGAATGAGAGGAAGCTTTAGGAAGAGGGTTAGAATCGAGACAGGCAGCTATGCGCGGGAGAGAGGGAGAACGAGACTGGGTAGAGGTGTTGTGGAGAAGGAGCGTGAGGGGGAGGAATATGAGATTGAGGAGGTGGGAAGAGGGAGCAGCTTGAGGAGTGGGGTGGGGGGATTGAAGGGGGAGGGGTGAGGGAGGAATTTTGAGGAGAAGGTGTACAGGGGAGAATTGAGAGGGGGAGACGATGAGAGCCAGGCACAGTCATGGCTGGGAGACGGGAGAAAGGAGTTAAAGAGATAGAAAAGAGGGGGAGGATGAGACTGGGTAGCAGGAGATCGTGGATGTGGGACGCGGGCAGGGGGGGAAACAATATGTTGAACGGGATTCAACGGTGGGAAATGGAGAGATTGTGTATGCTCACCTTCATTCTTTCATCCTCTTTTTTGCCCAATCTTGTTTTACCTTGATGTACCCCGACCCATCCTTCTCCCTTCATAGATCTCTCATTGTCCTCGTGCTTCCCTCTCCACCCCCTCTTGTCTTCCTGCTCCGCCTTTGTTATATTATTACTTTGTGTGTTAGCTCCTTATACGAGCCTCGGATCATTGTATTATAAAAACTAGAGAGCCACTTCAGTACGAGCGCATTCCCGCCCACACGGATGCCTGACCACGAAACATATCGACCCTCAATACATTTTGAAGTATCAGCTGCCTGATTGCGATTGTTTTGCCGACTATCTGCTTCATTGGTGAAGAATCACCGGAAAGACATAAATAATTAACTCGCTCAGATCTGGATTCAGGGATCTTCACAAAAATCGAATCAATTCATCGCTTGCCACCTACACCAAACTGTATCCAGTCAAATTATGTCGAATCCATCCAGTTGCTTTTGAGATATTTTGCTATTATATTGTTATTAGCCACGATCTCTCAAAGTAAGAATCATCTTATAAAAAATTCCTCAGTAGCTCGGATCGATCTGATCCTTTCATCCAAAATATAATCGTTCTCCTATGTCACACACCGACTGTCCACAAAATTTTCATCCAGATCCATCCACACCTTTTGAATATCCTGTAGACAGACAGCAGACAGATCGAAGGGGATGAAAACATAAACCTCCTGTCACCTTCGGGGCGCTGGATGGTAAAAGAAGGAAAGAAGAGAGCGTGTGAAAGATTGAGAGTGCTCGCTATTAGGTTGTGAGACTTTGTTCGTGGTAATGGAGCCCACAGATGTTTGATACAATACCGTGTGGGATATCAGAGGGAACTGCCAGATAAGGGCAGGCAACATGGAGAGATGCTTCCATGAGGGCAAGATGGAGAGTAAGAGGAGCCTATAACTAGGAAGGAGTTAGGGAGAAGGCTAATTTAAGGAGTGGGATGATTCGGACTTGGATAATTGGAAAAAGATCGATGATAAATAATGGAGACAAACAGCATTGCAAAATGGTGATTTTAAAAATAATGATACGGTCAGAGATTCGTCTTAAATATCACTTGGAAAGATGGATGGAGTCGTGCCAGAAGAATCTTGATAATGAGAAACAGAAGCGTGATGTTTAACAGATGGAATATTTGTGTTGCACCATGATGAAAGAAAGGAGATCGAATGAAACATAGATGATGAAGAGAAGGAACCGGGGGGGAGAGGCGGAAGTTGAAGCATTTGTAAGAAACGGTTTTTTTTAACCTCGCGCCATGCTTCGAAGATGGATGGAGGTCATACTGTTTTCACCCCTTTCTGTTTGTTGTTTGTTGTTTGTTTGTGTGATTTTGTTTGTTTGTTTGTGAACAGTTATTACGAAAAACTCCTCGACGGATGTCGACGAAACATTGGGGAGGTATTAGGTCTGGCTTCAAGCCATGCCAGTTAATTTTGGACTTGTCCCCCTCGCCCCCAAAAAAATTTTTAGGGAATTTTGTTTTGTTTTCTGGCATTTCCTACATGTTTAAGTGATTTCCAATCCCTGAAAACAGAATTGTTACCCCCCTCCCAAAAGTGTTAGATCGAAATTTTTTTTTTTGCATTTCTACGATGTTTAAGGGATTCCAAAACCCCCTCCCCCAAAAAAATTTAGAAACAAATTTTTTTTGCCATTTTCTACCATGTTTAAGTGATTTATCCAAACCCTCCCCCCCCAAAAAAAATTGGTTAGAGAAAAAAAGTTATTTTTTGCCAACTTTTTTTAACAAATTTCGATTTCTTTTTTACTGCATTTTCTACATGTTTAAGTGACTTCCAAACCCCCCCCCCCCCCCCCCAAAAAAAAATGTTTGAGAGGAAAGAACTATAACTGTCAGCACGTGTTGACATCATATTTAGAATAAGAAGTATAAAGTTCACTTGAGTGACCCAGCAGTATTGCGGCAGGAGGTTTTGCACTCTCCTGATGCTCCCTCTAGTTGTTTTATGTTTTTGAAGATTAAAGAAGAGAGGCAGGAAGAGTAATGAAAAGTTTGAAGAAAAGGGTCGATGAATGGTGTTTGGTAGCATTCCTTCATGATATAATACCTTCATGATCAGAGTGGGATGGGCAGGGAATGGGGAAGGCTAAAGAAGAAAGTCGGTACAGGAAGTCACGTGTTTACGTGGGGTATACAGGTTGAAGGGAAAAGATTTCTTTTGGTTGCTTTTTTAAATTTTATTTAGACATGAAACAGTGGTATATGTTGGATAATGAGAAGGAGGGTGTAAGAAAAGTGGAGAAAATAAAACTGATTTTAAAAAGGAGAAAATCAAATAAACACGATCGTGCAGCATAGACGGCGAAGACAGATAGCCTCAGGAAACCCGCTATGACAAGATGAGGAAGTATTCACCGGGAATAGCAAAGTTGTGAAACAAAACCAAACTAGAAACACAACTAACATGGACGCAACAACATACAGTAAAAACTCGACGAACAATGACCGAACTTGATCTTTGGAAAGTCAGGCAGAGGACCCCTGGAGATAACAACCGTCGCCCTCAAAAACCAGGAACGTGGAATACCAATTGCGATATGTAAGCCATGATTCCTTATCTGACTCGGAACTGTGCCAGTTGGAACAACGCATCGGTTAATGCATGTCTGAGGAAATGGTTTAGGATGAGTTCCAAGCATTGGGTTTTTTACAACTAAAATGGCCACCAGTGACCATCTTGGATCTGATATCGAAAAAGACATGACGTGCATATGTAAGCCATCATTCTTGTATCTATGTGCCAAGTTCTTGAACACATCGTAAATGCAAATGTCAAGAAATGGTTGAGGACTGTTCAACATCGGTTTCAAAAAAACTAAAACTGGCCACCAGGCGGCCATCGTTGATCTGATTTCAGAAAAAAAAACATGTTGCATATGGAAGCATCATTCCTTATCTGTGTGCCAAGGTTTGAATAATATTCAGTGAATGCATGTGTGAGAAATGGTTGAGACGTGTTCGATACTGTTTATCTTTTTCACAACTAAGATACCGCCAAGTACCCAGTGGCTCGTTTGATCACGTCGTAAAAAAGTGAGGCCACGTTAGCCATCATGTGCTGTGCTTATGCCAAGTTGAACAAATCGGAGCAAGCCTCGATGTCTGAGAAGATGGTCTATGGGACACACTTAAACGTAACAAAATTGGCGCACAGTAGCTCCCATTTGCATTGTATCTCGAGTAAAAAGGAATGATGTGGATATGTAAGCCGTCTCAATCGTTTATCTGTGTGCTAAGTTGTTGAACATATATTAATGTCGGAAAATGTTGAAGCCATGTTGCCGACACCGGATATTTTTCCCAACAATAGTTGCCACCAGTTTTTTCAACAACTCAAATTGTGATATGTGTGCTATCATGTGTTGGCTTTTATGAAGGGTACGAATAAAATTGCTCCCCATACAAGTCATGTACGAGATATGTTGCGGACGCCACACACGCCATGGAACGAAAATCAAGGCCAAAATCCATAAGCTCTCCATTTCGGACAGGAGTTCCAACTCCATTTCTACATATGTATCTTGTATGTACTCCCGCTTACATAATCCAATAATCAGACAAGTAAAAGCAAGAGATAGCCTTGCTGGGGAAATCACTGCACACAATGAATAATTTTATGGATCCAAAATTCTACTTTAACCCTGTCATACTATGGTGTATTGTGCAACTTTTAGAAAAGAAAACAAAATATAAAAACTAACTCAGTTTTAGAACTGATGTGTGCCACCTTTCAATTTCGTGAAGTGATACAATTCATACCATGGAGCATGCATAATGTCAGGCATACAAAACTAAGCTTGCCACCACATCACCTTTCATCTTTTCCTTTCTAGTTTGTTATATTTGCAAATTTTCAGAAGCCAAAATAAATTAAATGTCGGGATCCCGCTGATTTACTCTTCCTTTACAGGATATGAATGGCATGACCAAAAATAAAAAATGTTGCTCAGGAAAAAATGAAGCCAGAATCCTCGAGATAGGTTTTCACCAGCAATAAAACTGGTTAAGAAGCAGGTAGTTGACAGGTATACATATGAAAGATGGCTTCTGTTTCCGTATACAAGCACACAGTCCACCAGGAAAGTTTGTGAAGGTATGCGAAACAAGAGCTCCGAGACAACTCTAGTGCCCTGTGAAAGCATATCTCACAACATAAGGTTCTCTCCAGCCGTCCTTTGGTGTAGTATCTCCCGCAACTTGGATGGACAGGCAACGTGACGGAGAAGAACCCCACGTCAGGGAATGATCCAGCCTCAATTCTCGCAGTGTAACAAAAGTGGAGTGAGTGGACC
This sequence comes from Eptatretus atami, assembly GCA_035128595.1. Classification (NCBI taxonomy): domain Eukaryota; kingdom Metazoa; phylum Chordata; class Myxini; order Myxiniformes; family Myxinidae; genus Eptatretus; species Eptatretus atami. The sequence continues at coordinate 243,282 of JAXMNL010000028.1, read as the reverse complement.
ACTAGCACATATATTTCCCCTTCTCCTTACAGTCATTTAGAAGGACAATCCCAGATTGTACTAAGGACCTGCGCTCATATTATGTTGGGTGGTGGTTGGGAAAGATCGTTCCTCACGGGTTCTAGGTTATAAAAGCCCAAGGGGAAGTATGGGGGGAAACCATTGGTCCCCCCACAAAGCCCTTTATCGGTCAAGGAGACCTCCTAACAAGGGATTCTCCAAGTAAGCCAATCAGGAGGTGCCCAATGACGTAGTAGTATGTCATAGGTAGTCAGTATTAGTAGTAGTATTTTGGTGCTGTAATCTGAGCACTTGACTGCATTGATCGTGCCTCAAGAGCTGCTGACAGATTGGAAACCGCCACAATCTATTTACTTTCTAATTTCCTTATTACCTCCGCCATAGGAGAGGAAAGGACGTATATTGTTTTCCACCCCTACTGTCTTGTCTCTGTTTTCTGAACAAAATATTATCAAAAAAAATTTTGAGCGACGTTGGGCCGAAGTTGGTGGAGAGGCTTGTGTATGTGACAGCGACAAAATAATTAGATTTGTACCATATCATAGGCCACACGATCTGAAGTTCTGAAGTCCTGAGAATTTTTTAAATAATTCTTTCACCAGTGAGAGGCAGGTCCGAAAAACGACAGACAGGCAGGAATCTCAAAAAGTTGGTGGACGGATTCGGTTGGAAACTTGGTGATGAGGATGGTGAGAGGGTAAGAGAAACAAGCTTGATTAAATCTAGTTCAGGTCCGGAATCCAGATCCGGCCTAATCAGTGGCGATACAAAACGTAATAATCAGTCCTGGCGGAAGTATGCGCCCTCAAACCGAATCCCTTCTAATTTTTACCGTCCACCAACGAAAGTGACTGCGAGGTATGTAATCACCCTCTCTGTCCTGTTTGTTTGTTGCCGGATATCTCAAAAAAGTTGTGGACGGATCCGATTGAAATTTTGCGGACATTTCTGGCCTGTGTGACAAGAACGAACCGATAGGATTTCAGTGAAGAATCCGGATCTTCCCACGACGCTAGAATTATTAAAGCGATTCTTCACAATTGAGACTGGCCAAAAAGATCATTATAGCCCGGATATCTAAAAAGTTGTGGACGGATTTCAGAGAAACTTGCTGGACACGTTAGGTGTGTGAACCAGGACGAATTGATTCCATTTTGATTGAAGATCAAAATCCGGATCCGATAATCTTTTTAAGCAATTCTTCACCATTGAGAGATGGGGTTAAAACTAACCCAAGGGTTCCCACAGGGTTATCAGGTTCATGCCAGCCCCCCACCCCAACTCCCTCCCCCAGCAAAAACAAGGGTGAAGAGCAAGACACGATTTTCGCCTGATATGTTTAGGTCAATCCTCCACCAATTTTGTATACGTGGTGGATTCACAGATGGAACAGGTATTACTCATATAATAATCAAATTTGGAGCTTTCAATTAAATGGACACAGACACAGAGGCGCACGCGATTATTCAGCAAAGAGAGATCTCACATTTTGGCAGAGAAAGGTTCAAAGCTAGTGAATGTTTCTTTGACTTGTAAGAACGGGTGCAAGGCAGTATATATGCACCTTATTCACTTATGACACCCTTACTTCTTCAGACAATCTAATGATCAGTCACTGTAGGAAGTGATCATTCTCATGCTGCCACAATGAAGCAAAGGCTGATAACCACGTACATGAATTGAACTCTCCACCAGCGTGTAATAGCATGAAAAATAGAGGGCTGTTTTTCGGGCCGTGTTTCATAACATATTACCATCTCATGTCGTTTACCTGCCAAAAAGGGAATGAAGCAACCGCAGTTTACGAAAATTGACAGTGGGGTCGGGGCATGTATTGATCCATGTTTAGTGCATACGTGGTTGCATTGCTAGTAGAACGCTTCATTTGTGTGTTGTGTGTGTGTGTTGTGTGTGTGTGTGTGTTGGTGTGTGTGTATATTATATATGTTATTAACACACATATATATTCATTAGTATATATACATATTATATTACTATACAGGGGCTGCCAAAAGTTAGGTATATACAGTAATGAAAAACAAAACGTCGCGCACAAACGTATTTTATTGATCTATACAAGGCATATCAATAATAAACATACCAATAATAACATGATCATAAGTAAAATATTAACATCTCAGTATTAAATAATGATTTGTAGTATTAAATGATCCTAGCACCACTAGTATAGATTACTGGTAATACGGTTAATCTTACTGCTATACCATACTTTTTGGCAGCCCCTGATTACATATATATATATATACTAATATATATATACTATTAGTATATATATATACTATATACTATATATAGGCCCCCTGCGAGGAGGAGTGATGTAACTTGGCATTTTTAATGATATGATGATGATAGGCATCGGACTGATAGGATAAGGGTTAAATAGTGCTATGGCATTAATCCAAAATGGCGATATGTAGTACCATCACATCATCTCCTTCCTCGCGGCACCTCATATATATATATATATATATATATATTTAATATATATATATATGTACTATATATTGGGATTTCAGCCCATCCGGCGTGTTGGGCGACCGCCTTTAGCTCATCGCGCGCGCGCTCAGCCGAACGAGCATCTAGTCGCAGCTTCGGAACAACGCCGAAACCGCAGCTACGTGGTGTTGTAACCCACACCATTAAACAGCCAACTCTTCTCGGTCCACGCGCTACTAGGTTCGATCGCCGAATTGTCGATTGTTACCGAATTATTCGCGCAGACAGAAATCGTGGGAATTTAACCTCAACGGATGCCTGCACGAAAACGAGCCGCTCTTAAGCAAGGCTCGTCGTTTGCTGATTGCCCTGAAGCGGTTTTGATATGCGCCAACAGCCCCGTGCGACCAGATGTACTTTATCCGGCTCTCATGAGATTTAATCTAGCCATGCCTAATTCATTACCGAATGCAATTTATGCAGTTCAATGGAGGAAGATGTGACCACCACGAGCAGGTGACATTCACAAAATGGGGGGGGGAGGGGGAAAAAAAACAATTTTTTATTTTTTTTTGCAACACACTAGCAGCAATGCCAATTGAATGGGGGTAGCGGACACGACACGAGCTAAACTACAGCCGATATCTATTTATTACGTACATGCACTTACAACAACTACTTACGGAACAAGGCGACGCCACAGACTTTCATGCAAATAGCCCAGAAAAGATAACAGACTCAGCATACTGGGCTCTGCAAGCTTCTAACTGTTTCTCTGGAGGCTGGGCATGACCTGAAGGAGTCTCCGTCCAAGCCGTTGCATGAGTTACCTTTGTCGCCCTTGACGTGGACTCGGATGGGTTCTGTTTGTCGGCGACTCCTCTCACTATTCTCTGTTGTCAAAGCGGCATCTTGTTGTAACGGCGGCTTGGTTTGTGTCCAGGGACACCTAGCAGCACGGCCTGGGGTCAATCGGTCCTGGGCCAACGACGCTTCAGCTAGGAGCGAACTGGCCTTGCTCTCTCTTTTTAGTTGATGCTTGTTTAAGAGCAACGACTTCACCTCCTCAGCGTGCGCTCAGACCGTTAGTTAGCTGTGCTGGCGAACTTGCTCTCCGGCTTGGCAACCTCTCTGCTGGGACCTCTCCCGACCCCAACTGATGCCATCCTACCGGACCACAGACGATCCAACCCTCTTCCTCAAGCCCCGAACTCGACTGGACTCCACAAGCAACTCGACTGCCTCACACCGACCAAGCTCGACTCTCGGTCTGTCGCAAGCGCCCTGTACTTATCAGCCCGGAGGGGTGTGAAGCCGCTGTGGCTTCACACCCGAAGGCGCGGCTTGCCCCTTTCACCCCCGGCCTGCTCGCCCCTTTCGTTCGCTGTCGAGATGCCATCGTGTTCTTTGTGGAGATTGTTGTTTGTTGGGTGTTTGTTGTTGGTGAGAAAGATGCGGCGCCGTGGCAGATGCTGGTGAGATGTTGGCCGGTTGTGAGAGAAGGTGGTGAGGAATGTTGGCGGGTTGTGGAGAAGTGTGGAGGAGTGTTGGCGCGTTTTTGTTGGAGAAGGTGGTGGGAGATGATTCGTTTTAAAATAAAGATAGGCAAAGAATAACACTACCTCAAAGGGGTGCACAGCCCGGCACACGAATTAATTCCCGTATACATCGTTGGGGAAATCTAAACCATGGACACACACTTTACGACATAACT
>JAXMNL010000028.1:209309-223701 GCA_035128595.1 Eptatretus atami | reverse complement strand
TTAATATACAATGTCGAGGCTCGTATAAGAGCTAACACACAGAACGTATAACAAAGGAGCAGAGACAAGAGGTGGGAGAAAGCACGAAACATGAGAGATCTATGAAGGAGAGGATGGGTCGGGGTACACAAGAAACAAGAGGGCAAAAAAGAATGAAGAATGAAGTGAGCATCACATCTCTCCATCCCACCCCTCAAATATTGTTCCTCCCCTGCCCGCTCCCACATCAAACCATACTGCTACCCATCTCATCCTCCCCCTCTCTCTACCCCTCCTTTCTCCCTCCTCCCCCATGACTGGCCTGCTCTCATCGTCTCCCCTCTCCCTCAATTCTCCCCTGTCACCTTCTCCTCAAAATGTCCTCCCCTCACCCCTCCCCTTCAAATCCCCCCCCACCCCACTCCTCAAAGCTGCCTCCCCTCTCCCACCCCCTCAAATCTTGTTCCTCCCTCACTCGCTCCCTCTCCACAATACCTCTACCCAGTCTCGTCCTTCCCTTCTCCCTCCTCCCATGGCCGTGCCTCTTCATTGTCTACCCTCTTCCTCAAAGCTTCCCTCTCATCTCCATTGCAAATCAACCACCTCCTTCCTCTTCAAAACAAATTTGTCTTTCTTCCCCCTCAATTCTTCCCCTCACCCTTCTCCCTCAATTCTCCCCCCTCACCCTCCCTTTCAACTCCCCCTCACTACCCCTTCTCAAAGCTGCCCCCCTTCACATCCACAAAGCTACCTCCGTCCCCAATCCTCACTTCCAACTCATTCCTCCACCTCTTCCAATCTCCCACTTCAATTCCTCCTCTCTTATTATTCCCCACTGCTACTCATCCCTTTACCACACCATTTGTCCTCCTCCCCATTTGACCCTCTCCCCTAGCTTTCTGCAATCTACCATCAACTCTCAACAACTCTCACTACCTCCACCTCTCCTCCCTCTATCTACCCTCCCCTCCCCTCCCCTGCACTCAAAGCTCCTCCCTCCATCTTACTTAACAATGTAGACCTCAAACATCCAGGCCTTCGCTCTAACCTGACTGGTTTGTCAATGGCAACCGTTGGAGAGATCAGATCAGATCAGACATAATCTGCTTAACAGAAACTTCTCCTTCAAGACGTCTCTGACTCCTTGTTCTCCCCTGGTACTCCCTCGATGGTATGATAGCCTTGAGCCCGGCGTGCGGAGCTTCTTTAACAAGAACTCATTCCTCACTCTCCATGCACTGTCCTCGCTCCTCCAGACCCCAGTATTACCTCTGCTATGGCTCCCCTTCGATCTGACCTCTCTTATCTGTGTGTTTTTTCTTCCACCAAACATGACGACTTCATTATATCTCGCTCGCCGAAAACATGGACCAACTTCTGTCCCTCCTCCAAAACTCTCTCTTCCTCATATGCATGAACTTAATTGCCATCATGCCACTTGGCTGGTGCAGGACCCTCCTCACCTGCCATTGCACTTCAGCAAAGACTTCTGACTCATTGGGACTGACACAATCTGTCAACTTCCTGACCTCAATCTCAGCCAACATTACTCCCTCCTCTCTGGATTTATTTTGACCAATTTCCCAGAAAATGTCTGCTGTTGTTCTTCTTCCAACTGTTCAACTGTTTTAAAGCGGTCATCTCTCTGCTTTATTAAGAAGCACCTCACCGCCAACGATCTGGCATTTCACTCAGGCAGACTGACAGGGTCTTCAAGCAGCCATCAAACTTCTTAGACTGTGTCTCACATTTCTACTCTCACTGACATAAATCATCCTGGAATTTTCAAGAAATTGCTTTCTCTCATGCAATCAGCAGTCATGGAATCCAACATCCCTCCGACATCAAATCCTTACTCTTCTCAATGGCTTGATTTCTGACATTCAATTTCGATTAGACTAGGGTCCTCAACGCTGGACCATGCTTCTGTTTCCCAACAATGGATGGAGGTCCTAAATGCCAAACATGAGATCAGAGCAATCCTGAGACATCGTGAGCTTCCTACGGTCTGGCATTCACACTGCTCACCAAACTCTCTTCCTATGTACCCAAGGGAAAATCCAACAGGCTCAGTGGACTTCCTCTCCTGTCGCAGTCAATGCATGGCTCTTAATGGAATCCCTCATATCCACTTCCCATCCAGCTGGCATTCCAACCAATGTGAGTTCTTGGCCCTGTGCTTTTTCTGGATTTCATTATTGATCTCTCAGACTCTCGGAAAATCCTCTTTATCTCTTTGCATGACTCCATCCTCGCGCGTACCATCTCTCATCCTCCGTCAGTAGGCCTCTTCACTCACTGCAGACCTACATAAAAAATCACAAGCTGTCAAACACTTGGAAGTTCTTTCAATCTGACAATCTCATACTCTCACTATGTCTCCCCGAAAGTACGATCTGGAACCCCTCCGCTCCCCCCATCTACTTCTCAACAACACCATCCTCTAATAATGCTCCATTCAAGCTTTTGGGCCTCACTATCTACCACCATCTTTTCTGGGAAAACCACATCTCCAAGCCGCCTCTAAAGACAGTCCGCCGACTGGGCATCCAAAGTTGTGCAAAGTCCTACCTTGGCACACCTGAGCTTCCGGCACACCAACCGCTTGCAAAGCCTTCATCTGCAGTCTGATGGAGACTGCTCACCCCTATGGGTGTGCTCCTGCCTCACACCTCGCTTGACTTCACGCTGTGGAAACCAAGGCTTTAAAGGCCCAGTCACACCTTGACGTCTTTAAGCCAGCTTATGCCGATTTTTGAAAAATTTGTCTAAAACGCTGGCGCACGTCCAATACGTTATGGTAAGTTTGGAAACATTGAGAGCATGCTGAAAAACCCCACCCATACCTGTTATACTCTGACTCCTTTCCTTTCCCTCAAATTTAGTCGCATGGCTTAAATTACACTTCGGCGCTTGCAATGCCATGCTCTCACTATTAGATGTACGCCTCCTATGCTCTGAAAGATAATATACTCCTCACAAAATTCTCTATAACAAAGGGAGCAGGAGACAAGAGGGGTGGGAGAGGGAAGCACGAGACATGAGGAGATCTATGGAAGGGAGAAGGATGGGTCGGGGTACACAAGGTAAACAAGATGGGCAAAAAAGAGGAATGAAAGAATGAAGGTGAGCATCACATCTCTCCATTTCCCACCCCCTCAAATATTGTTCCTCCCCCTGCCCGCTCCCACATCAAAACCTACTGCTACCCAGTCTCATCCTCCCCCTCTCTCTACCCCTCCTTTCTCCCTCCTCCCCCATGACTGTGCCTGCTCTCATCGTCTCCCCTCTCCCTCAATTCTCCCCTGTCACCCTTCTCCTCAAAATGTCCTCCCCTCACCCCTCCCCTTCAAATCCCCCCCCACCCCACTCCTCAAAGCTGCCTCCCCCTCTCCCACCCCCTCAAATCTTGTTCCTCCCTCCACTCGCTCCCTCTCCACAATACCTCTACCCAGTCTCGTCCTTCCCTTCTCCCTCCTCCCATGGCCGTGCCTCTTCATTGTCTACCCTCTTCCTCAAAGCTTCCCTCTCATCTCCATTGCAAATCAACCACCTCCTTCCTCTTCAAAACAAATTTGTCTTTCTTCCCCCTCAATTCTTCCCCTCACCCTTCTCCCTCAATTCTCCCCCTCACCCCCCTTCAAAACAAAACTCCCCCTCACTACCCCTTCTCAAAGCTGCCCCCCTTCACATCCACAAAGCTACCTCCGTCCCCAATCCTCACTTCCAACTCATTCCTCCACCTCTTCCAATCTCCCACTTCAATTTTCCTCCTCTCTTATTATTCCCCACTGCTACTCATCCCTTTACCACCACCATTTGTCCTCCTCCCCATTTGACCCTCTCCCCTAGCTCTTCTGCAATCTACCATCAACTCTCAACAACTCTCACTACCTCCACCTCTCCTCCCTCTATCTACCCTCCCCCTCCCCTCCCCTGCACTCAAAGCCTCCTCCCCTCCATCTTACTTAACAATGTAGACCTCAAACATCCAGGGCCTTCGCTCTAACCTGACTGGTTTGTCAATGGCAACCTGTATGGAGAGATCAGATCAGATCAGACATAATCTGCTTAACAGAAACTTTCCTCCTTCAAGACGTCTCTGACTCCTTGGTTTCTCTCCCTGGTTACTCCCTCCGATGGTATGATAGCCTTGAGCCTCGTCCTGGTGGCGGAGTTGCTATCTTTAACAAGAACTCTATTCCTCACTCTCCATGCACTGTCCTCGCTCCTCCAGACCCCCAGTATTACCTCTGGCTATGGCTTCCCCTTCGATCTGACCTCTTCTTTATCTGTGTGTTTTTTCTTCCACCAAACAGTGACGACTTCATTTATATCTCGCTCGCCGAAAACATGGACCAACTTCTGTCCACTCCTCCAAACTCTCTCTTCCTCATATGCAGTGACTTAAATTGCCATCATGCCACTTGGCTGGGTGCAGGACCCTCTCTCACCTGCCATGGCACTTCAGCAAAGGACTTCTTTGACTCATTGGGACTGACACAATCTGTCAACTTCCTGACCTCAATCTCAGCCAACATTACTCCATCTCTTCTGGATTTGATTTTGACCAATTTCCCAGAAAATGTCTGCTGTTGTTCTTCTGCTCCAATCGGTTCAACTTGTTAAAGCGGTCATCTCTCTGGCTGTTATTAGAGAAGCACCTCACCGCCAACGAGTCTGGCATTTCACTCAGGCAGACTGACAGGGTCTTCAAGCAGCCATCAAACTTCTAGACTGGTCTCACATTTCTACTCTCACTGACATAAATTCATCCTGGGAATTTTTCAAAGAAATTTGCTTTCTCTCATGCAATCAGCAAGGTCATGGAATCCAACATCGCTTCCGACATCAAATCCTTACTCTTCTCCAATGGCTTGATTTCTGACATTCAATTTCGATTTAGACTAGGTCGCTCAACGCTGGACATGCTTCTGTTTTCCCAACAATGGATGGAGGTCCTAAATGCCAAACATGAGATCAGAGCCATATCCTGAGACATCGTGAGCTTTCGATACGGTCTGGCATTCCACACTGCTCACCAAACTCTCTTCCTATGGTACCCAAGGGAAAATCCACACATGGCTCGTGGACTTCCTCTCCTGTCGCAGTCAATGCATGGCTCTTAATGGAATCCCCTCATATCCACTTCCCATCCAGGCTGGAGTTCCTAAAGGCAGTGAGTGTTCTTGGCCCTGTGCTTTTTCTGGATTTCATTATTGATCTCTCAGACTCTCTGGAAAATCCTCTTTATCTCTTTGCTGATGACTCCATCCTCTGCCGTACCATCTCTCATCCCTCCGATCAGTAGGCCTCTTCACTCACTGCAGACCTACATAAAATCACAAGCTGGTCAAACACTTGGAATGTCTTTCAATCCTGACAAATCTCATACTCTCACTATGTCTCCCCGAAAGTACGATCTGGAACCCCTCCGCCTCCCCCCATCTACTTTCTCAACAATCCCCTTGAATAAGTGCTTTCATTCAAGCTTTTGGGCCTCACTATCTACCACCATCTTTTCTGGGAAAACCACATCTCCAAGCCGGCCTCTAAAGACAGTCGCCGACTGGGCATCCAAAGTTGTGCAAAGTCCTACCTTGGCACACCTGAGCTTCCGGCACACCTAACCGCTTGCAAAGCCTTCATCTGCAGTCTGATGGAGTACTGCTCACCCCTATGGGGTGGTGCTCCTGCCTCACACCTCGCTTGACTTCACGCTGTGGAAACCAAGGCTTTAAAGGCCCAGTCACACCTTGACGTTTTAGCCAGCTTATGCCGATTTTTGAAAAATTTGTCTAAATCGCGTGGCGCACGTCCAATACGTTATGGGTAAGTTTTGGAAACATTGAGAGCATGCTGAAAAACACTGCCATACGTCGTAGTACGCTGGCTTTCATCGTTGTACTTTGCCGTTGTCCTCAAATTTTAGCATGCTTGAAATTTTACGACTTATGCCAGCGTATGACTCACAAGTTCCGCTACGCTGGCCATAAGTTTTAGGTACGTTATGCGATCGTTGACACACGTCGACACACGTTACTTGTAAGTTACTCATAAGTCGAAACACGTCGAGGTAATGTTTAGCGTCAGTGTTCCAGACTCCCTGGTTTTTTAGGTCATCTCTATCATCTCAGTAGAGATGACCTAATAATAACAGTCTCGAAGTCTGTCCGCCCGTCCGTACGTCCGTCCGTTCGTCCACAATCAAACCGAGTGGAGACAAATAACCAATAGTGGAATGGATAGAGGTCGATGAGACATGCACAACGATATAACTTACAAGGTCGTCCGAGGTCGAGGTCAACGTCACGAGGCTGTCAAAGTTGCGAAAATCGTCGATTTCAAATCGTATCTCCTCCCTCATTTATCAAGAGAGATCAAATGTTATTAGTGATTCAGATACTACGGACTATTATCTAGAACAACACGAGCCATTTTTTTGAAATTTGCTCTCGTTCCGATTTTATAGCCCTTCAAACTTCGCTCTATTCCCCGTATGGGCCGTTCATAAAGTACGTACATACAAAAATAAAAGTATTAACTTAAGAACCGGAACTCTCCGAGACAAATATTACATTTGAAGCTTTTGTCAGATTTAACTAAAACAGTGGAACACAAGTTTATATGCACACTTACTTTCATTTATGACATTAACATTGTCTTGAATGTCAATTTGTACTTTTATTTTCATAAATGACGTGCTGTGATATTAAAAGAAAAAGGTAAATTACACCGCTAGGGACTGCATCGTCATGGCTTACAAACATCGGTTCATAAGGAACTGCTGGCTTTGCAAGCGATTAGCGATGCATGAGGGGGGGGGTGGTTTAAAGCCAACGTACGGGCTGCGTACATACTTTATGAAAGTGATGTCGGACTACATGAAAGCGTTTCAGAAGATGAAGGTGAGCCTGTCGTCATCGCGAGGGGGAAAAATATCCCCGTTCACAGGAACATTTTCGACGTGATGTTGAATCCGTGGACGTCAATAATTGTTCCATATTACTGTATTACCGTAGTTAATAATTACTGATGCATTTGAGATAAATCTACAGTTCGTTGTAATCTTCAAGTATTGTGATGTGATCTGACGCATATGGGGGTGGGTGGTCACTAGCCTGCATACAGAGGGGTGTGTGGTTTTGAAAACCGGAAGTAGAGCGTACGTACTTTATGAACTGCCCGTATTCCAGTCTGGCACAGAGTATTACTTTCGCACCTCTGGCAGAGATGACCGGCACTCCCGCTCGGGGTTTTTTGGGGTTTTTTTTTCTTCGGTATGACGGTCATGTTGACACTTCGATTTCTAGTGCGGTTATAATATAATATAATATAATTAATAGGCTGCCGCTCAACGATTTAAATCATAAACGCACTAGAAATCGAAGTGTCAACATGACCGTCATACCGAAGAAAAAAAAACATGGAGTCTGGAACACCTGACGGGTTCCTCCTGTGTGAACCCCATTTTTATATACCAATTCCCCTAAACGCTGCCAATACGCCATTATATGGTAGTTGTAAGTTAGAAACACGTTCATTTAGTTCTTTGGTCGTTCGGAAGACGTCAATCAAATACGTCTCATACGTCAATGTGCGCTGGAAATACGTAAGGAATTGGTTCAAACCACGTTACTCATAAGTTAGAAATAACTTTCGGGTACGCTAGACATTAGCTCGACGTGTTTCGACTTATGAGTAGCTTACAAGTAACTTTTGTCGACGTGTGCCAACGTTCGCATATCGTGCGTACAACTTATTCCCATCGCATGCGGAACGTGTGAGGCATACGGCAAGTACGTCGTAAAATTTTTAACACGCTTAAAATTACAAGACGTACTCCACTTACTACGACGTATGATAGCGTACTTTAGCGTTCTATTCACGTATACCAAACTTACCCATACCGTATTCGACGTGCACCAGCGTTTTAGACGCATTTTTCAGAGGTCGGCGTACGCTGGCAGATCGCCAAGGTGTGACTGCGATTTTGACACTTCCATTTCTCCGGCGTTATGATTTGAATCGTTGTGCGGCAGCCTTTTAATAGGCTACGCCACGTGATCGTCGGCGATACGTGCAGCGCGCTATGCATAAGTTAGCTATCGTTGGGCATAGGTTGTGAACGCCGACAACAGGCTAAGCATTCGTTGGTATAAGTTATCTATAAGACAACGAAACGTTCTGTGTCCGTTACTAATATGCTATGCATACGACCAACTCGCTATGAATACGTCCGAATCTTTTAAAAAAAACATGAAAAGTTCAATGTAAGCCAGTGTTTTACATACATTTTGATATGTTGCCATTGCTGTCTAAAACGTCAAGGTGTGACTGGGCCTTTAGAATCATTGGTATCTCCTGCGATAAAGCTGAGTCTTTGGATCCCTCACTCTCTCATTGAAGGCAGGTCGGCAGTCTTCTTTCTTTTACCACCTCCTCTCCGGCCTCCCCCCCCCCAGGCTGTCTGTGATCTGTGCCTCCTATATTTCCGCAGGGCACTCAAGGTCTCCCAAAAGTGCCCTTTCGGTGAAACTGTCAAAATCAAGAATGACTGCTCATCTTCACTCTTTCATTCTTCTTTTTTCCTGCCTCTGGAACAAACTCCCACACTCTCTTCAATCCAACTCCTCCCTCCAAGTCTTCAAAACATCTGTTCACCACCATATCATATCTTCCCCCATTCAAAACGTTGATCATTTCTACCCCCGTTAATTCACCCCAAACCCAACTCTTTCAAATTCTCTGTTTTCCTTCCTGAAAGTCCCTGAAGTACCTACCATCTGATTCCTTACATGTGCATGCCATTTTTATTCGAGATCAGATCCAAGATCGCCGACTGGAGACAATTTTAGTTGTAAAAACCCAATGTTGAACACGTCTTCAACCATTTCTCAGACATGCATTTACCAATATTGTTCAAACTTGGCACACAGATAAAGAATGATGGCTGACATAAGCGCATCATTTTCTTTCGAGATGAGGTCCAAGATAGCTGACTGGTGGCCATTTTGTTACTTAAATGTGTCCCCAACCATTTCTCAGACATGCATTTACCAATATTGTTCAAACTTGGCCCACAGATAAAGAATGATGGCTGACATAAGCGCATCATTTTCTTTCGAGATGAGGTCCAAGATAGCTGACTGGTGGCCATTTTGTTACTTAAATGTGTCCCCAACCATTTCTCAGACATGCATGGTCCGATTTTGTTCAAACTTGGCACAAGCACAGTACATGATGGCATACACGTGCTCCTCACTTTATTTTGCAATCTGATCAAAGATGGCCAACTGATAGACTGGTGGCCATTTTAGTTGTTCATAAATATTGGCTAGTCCTTTAACTCCATACATCAAAATTACTAAAACAACGGGGGCTATGACGTTTTATGTCTCTTTTACTTGTTCTTAGTGGAGACATGTTTGAAAATTTTCCCTATTTATACAAATGTCACACTTAGGTATCCAATAAGCCAGGTAATCGTGTTACACCTGATATGTACTGGAGCTGGCAGATTCGGGATGAGTCTGGTACGGAGGAGGTGGCAGTGTTTCTGTTTTTGGAGGTCCTGTGGAGACACATACCAACACATAAGGGATCCCTAGTGTAATTATATCTGTAGTATTTTGCCTTGCTAATTTACCTCTCCCTCATATCAGTGAAAGGGAAAGATGCATTGTGAGTGGAGTTAGTTATCCCATTGTTCTTTTCCTCACTCTTAAACTCCATTCTCAAGTACTTCTAAACTCTTTACAAGCTCAAACCATGTACATTATTCACTCCACAAACCACACCACAACTAATACAAATCCATCCATCAACGCTTCATTGTTGTACATGAAACACGGTGCCTTCTCCAGTGCAACAAAATCGGGCTCGGCTTGGCATTCACGTAAATGTCAGACTCATTGCCCTGTCCACCGAGGCATCAGAACCCTGCTCCCCACCCCCTTTCCCCTGTGTTCATTCAGCCAATCGCATTGAGTGGATCACAGGGTGCCAGCCACTCAAAGTGGCTGGATCTCGGAAGGCAGACGTGGGAGAAGATGGAAGCGGGGGCCACCAAATGCCTGTCAGAGTTTGTTTGAGTGGTTGAAGTAATTTGTGTGGTTAGTTGGCAGAAAGAGTTGGTGAGAAAATTAGAGTTAAAAGAGCAGTGCAGGGAGAGTTCAAGGTGAACCACACCAAGTGCACAGGTGGGGAATGCCATGGAATGAGCACTGAGAGCACCATGGAATGGCACTGAGCACCAAGCTGACTGAGCGCTGAGGACGCCGTGGAATGAGTGCTGAGAACACCAACCAGAATAAGTGCGGAGATGCGGGTTCCCAGGCATGGTCACCAACTCCTCACTGACATTACCTCCTATGCTGACTTCATTAAATCCAACCAAAACTCTCGAGTATCAAGAGATTCAACAGTGGTTCTCCTCAGAGCTAACTTATCTGTTGCACGTCATACTCACGCACATTACATCCTTGCACCTACTACCGCATGCACTTCATTGACTCACAGTGGTTTGCGGAGTATCAACAGAGACCACAACATTCCTTTTCAGGACTCGAGCGCTACACTCACCCACATACACCGTATGTCTCACCTGCACCTCTCAATCACCCACACTACACACCCTGTTCGTTACCACGTGACTTGTCCGGCTCATGTACAGGTGAGGACACGGTCGACAACACAATCCACCTGCTTCACTCCTCTGTCTATCACATTTTCTTATCTCATTTTCTTGGAATGACTGATGTGCCTGTGCGTTTACAAGCTGTGACTAAGTTGACTGACGAAGTGTGCTTATGTGCGAATTGTAAGAGCTTTCTTTTGTGACACTGGTTGCCTTGTTAGGTCAGCTCGCTGACCTAATAAAACCGTTCGATGTCCTCGGGTCCGTCTGTCCGTCCGTCTGTCTGTCTCTGTCTGTCGGTCTGTCTGTCTGTCCGTACATCCATCTGTCAACAATTTTTTATTTTTCTATCTCCTCCGAGACGTCTCGGCCAATTGAGTTCTAACTTGACACGATGATAATACTAATTGCTCTCTATAAATCGTCTGAGCCCTTTTTTGCATTTTCGCCTCGGGGTCAAGGTTACAGGGTCATCAAGGTCACCTCTGTCGTCTGGCCCTGTTTATTGGGCAACACGAGGTCCACTGACTTCAACACGGCTTCGCTCGGTAATTTAGGTTCAATTTAATTCTATTTTCACTTTTCATAGTCGCTAAGGTTGATTAACACTCGGTTGCATCAAGTTTTGTGAAATGAATGTTTATATCCTTGTCTGTGTGGAATGCATTGCAGCAAGGCGAAGCTTCCATGGGCTTCCATCCGTTTCCATGCCATATAACGAGGCTGTCTTAAGTTCTAGTTGATTTCTGTTTTCACTTTTGGACCTTCTGGTGTAGCTACAGGTTTAATGAAGATAATTTTCGTGCAAATCCGTCAGAAACACACTTTTCATGAGGAAATATATTAATTCAAATAACCGTGAGGCTCTGGAAGGGACACCACATGCTTTCCGTTCACCGCTTCACCTCGTAATCTGTCCTCCTGAGGGACTGCTTATTCGTAGCGTCTGTGAATAATGTTTATATTTTAGATGGTTTGGGATGTGCTCCACAAGTATCTGAAAAAATTCCGGGTAAAAACGATGTTTAAAGATTTGTTTTGACATTTCATCCGACGGGGAGCTGGCTGGTCACGTGACGCTGCGCAGACGTGCAGGCAGCGAGTGATTGAGCTTCTCGGTGGCCCGAGGGTCCTTTTTAGTTGGGGTCCAGCTCTGTCCTGGATACAGCCATTAAATACACACACTTGGAGTATTTATTTCACGGCCATAAACACAGGTTTGAAATTGTATAATGATGTTGGAATGATTCTCGAATATGGAGATTTTGCTTCGAGCGGCCTCACGCGTTTATTTTAAATTCAATTTGAATTCTGTTTTCACTTTCCGTAGTCGCGAAGGTTGATTAACACTCGGTTGCATCAAGTGTTGTATCCGAGCTGACCGTCAAACCTGCTCAGTAATATATATATATATATATATATATATATATAATATATATATATACATACATTGTTCGCGCCACGGTACCGAGACACCAGCTTGTCACTCAGGGATTAATCCTGTTCCTCAGTTGAGCCGGACCTGGGACCCGCTCACAATTAACGTTGTGGTACGGTACGTGGGTTGTTTTAAAACCACGAAGCCACCCAGTCAACCACGAGTTCCAGTGGCCACCATCTAATTATTCCATTTAACTAGATCACATGGTTACCTGAGGGGAGTATGCCCTGCAAAACCAATGTTATCTGATTAGATTTTAATTAGGGCTGCCGATGTTTTAACCTGTGTGCGTGCCGACGGCAAAGCTGGGTGCTGGAGACGGACGTGACACGCACGCATTTCAGGACGTTTCCCTTCACGGACGACTTTCTGGTGAGCGAGACGACTCTTCCTCCTGAATGATCTGCTGGGTACCCTTGTCTGTGTTTAGCTGTAAGTCAACCCCAAATAAGCATCTGCTCTTGTGTCTCTTCCTGGCATTTTGATTGATTTTATTTTGAAATTCATTCTTTATTTACCTCGCAAATAAAAAGTTCTTTTTATTTATTTATATTATTAATAAATTATTGGTCGATTTTCAACCTGTCGTTTGTCCTTTCCTTCCATTGTCGAGCATTGTCCGAACCGAATAGACTGGGAGGTAATTACCACAGATTTCACCAAAAAAACCGTCGGCACGCACCAACAGTTAAACGCTCGGCTGCTCTAATTAAAATCTAATCATAACATTGGTGCTTTGCCGAGGGCGCCTCCCCGCTCAGGTAACCACGTGACCTCTAGTTAAACGAAATAATTAGACGGTGGACACTGGAACTCGTGGTTGACTAGGTGGCGTTCGTGTTTAAAACAACCCACCTACACACGTAATTGTGAGCGTGGCCCAGGTCCGGCTCTAACGAGGACAACGGGGATTAATCCCCCTGAGTGACAAGCTGATGTCTCGTACCCGTGGCTGCCAACAATATATATATATATATATATATATATATATAATATATATATATATATATATAATAATATATATATATATATATATAGACCGTTGTTGCGTAGTGTTAGGTAGCGCGCTTGGGATCCAAAGGTCCTGAGTTCAAGCCCCATGGCCGCCTGAATTAATACACACCAGAGTTGACTCAGCCTTCATCCTTCGAGGTCGGCGAAGTAGTACCAGTGTACTGGCCCGGTGTATGCCCGGTATAGATAGTGTACCATATCCCTGTGTCGTAAGAGGCGACCAGGGTTGCGTCAGAAGGGCATCCGGCATAAAACCTGTGCCAAATCATTATGCGGATCATAATGGATGATCCGCATGTGGCGACCCTAAAGGAGCAGCTGAAGAAAAAAGAGAAGAGAAGAAGAAGAAGATATATATCTGTGCCTTTTTGCTTAACCTTTATAAATGAGTTTCCAAACTGAATGATTTCTCTTTCCATTGGTTAGACATCGTGTGTGATCAGTGACGGGGAGTTCAGCCACGTCGCTTCGTTATGTTTACACATTAGCCAATGTTACACTTACGGTATTTCTCAGCCGTTTTGATTGATAGCAGTGGAGTGTTGGAGAGTGCAGTCCTTATCTGGGGTGATCAATTTGCTGGAAAGGTGAAGCAAAATTTGGGTGCTGGACCCTCCATAAATTTAACGTCTCAGATGGCGTATGTGGTCACTTAGCAACCCGTCATGCTGCGAAGTTATCTGAGGTTCGTCGGCTTCAGGGTCATCAGCCAGGAAGTGTGTCCGCGAACTCCCCTCGTGGCCTACACCGACCCAAATCCGTAACAATTTGTACCTTGTCGCCATCAACAATCTTCAAACATGTCACCTGAAATGTGCAATGTGCATGATAGAGCACATGGGTGAAACATTCCCTGGCTCATGATTTGAAGGGTATTATTCTGTCCCATCACAGCAATTACTTCACAGATACAACCTCTCTGGAGCTTCATGATGTCTTCATCCACCAGCAGACAGGTAAAATTTTCAGCCTGACACAAAGTTCCAAGTTAAAATCTTTTTCTCTATTGATTTTTTTTATCTTTGTGATGTTAGTTTGACTTCAGTTATGGGGAAGGCATTGGAGACATTAATTTAGAACCAGATAAGGAACCATTCAAATAAATACAAGCTAATTAAAGGTAGTCAGCATTGGTTTACCAAAGGTAGTTCCTGTCTAACAAATCTTTTAGAGTTCTATGAAGCAGTGCCTGGGTTCATGAGGGAAAGGCAGCGGACATAGTATATCTAGACTTTAAGAAGGCATTTGATAAGGTACCACAACTGAGGTTGTTAGTCAAGGTGAGGGCTTGTGGAGTGGCTGGTCAGGTAGCCAATTGG
>JAXMNL010000028.1:186089-198589 GCA_035128595.1 Eptatretus atami | reverse complement strand
TTGTTTATTTTTTATTTTTTTAAAAATCACACAACGATGACACTTTTTACACCAAGAAACACAATGACTTTGGAATCGGTGTGCTGGCGGTGGGGGGGGTTACACGGAAAAATTATAGTACTGTCAAGTTTAAATATTCAACCTGATCTATTGGACATTATTTTAAAACCCTTGAAGGTTCGTGAAGCTACCAGAAGAATTGGAGACCAACAAGAGTGAGGCAATGCAGTGAACTCTTGCTTGAGGCTTGATCCACACAAAAAACTTTGACCAGGAAACTAGCACACAGTCACACATTTCGCAAACGTTAGTGTGTGATGTTTAACATCCCCAAGAGAGTCCAAACAGATGACAAATGGACTATTGTCTCATTCAAACACTGGCATGGTCCATCACCATCTTGTCCTGTATGTGGTATTGTATCAGGAAGTAGTTCTAATTGGATCAGATTCTGTTTTGAATGCATTGTAGAATTACACAGCATAGAGAGGACCATACATTACATGATCTATCTTGCCAATCCACAGCTGAGATCAATCAGATGTGTACAACTAGCTAATGATTGCATAATTTGGAAGAACTTTGCTCTCTATATTGTTAGGGCAGGAATATGTACTTGGACAGAGTATGAGCACACAATAGTCGACTCATTTTGAAATGCTGTCATTCATTTCACAATAAAAGCAAGTGTCAGCAGATGGGACACCTGGCTTAGCATTCCCCCTCAATCGAAGCATCAAGAGCAATGAGCAAAATGACGATAATTTGTAGTCACCTCATAATCTGTGAGAAATCTCATCAGATCAGCGATATAAGTGAGTGCATTATGCTCTGAGCAATCATGTTCTGCCAAAAAACAAAATGCAAAGAAAAAAATAGAAATGGGAAAGACACAATAAGGAAAGCTAAAGTGAAAAAAAGGAAAATGCAAAAGGACGGACAGACAAAATCTTTACTCATGAAAGTTGTACATCAAGAACGAACAACTCAAATTTGAGCACGTATCACCATATGAGACTTTTTTTTTAAGAACAGTGTTTTCAAGACTCCTCGAAAATCTGAACAGATTGTGAGGTCAATGCACTGATGATGAAGTAAAGAGGAACAAGTGAACAATGAACGCCTGTCGAACCGACTTCCTCAGTCTGTTCAATGTCACTTTTCTCTCCATGGCTGCCACATGACCGTTCACTGCCTGCTCAGGTCATCCCCCATTCATACTCATAATCTTTTTTTTGTATACTTGGTCAAGGCTTGTATAAGAGCGAACACACAGAACATCTACTATAAATGGATGAGGTGTGTGTGTCTGTCATTCTTTTTGTCCATTAATTACATGCGTCTATTCATAAATTCCATGCTATTGGAATGTACATTTTGACCCATTAGACTGCTGAGATCCCTTAGAACTTTGAAGACGCTTAAGACAAATAAAGAGCCTGAGGACCCCAAAGCCCCTGAGGACCCAAAGGTCCTAAAAGTCCCCGAGGACCCCAAAGTCCCCGAGGACCCAAAGGTCCTAAAAGTTCCTGAGGACCCAAAAGTCCCCAAGAATCCAAAAAGTCCCCAAGGACCCAAAAGTTCCCGAGGATCAAAAAGTTCCTTAGGACCAAAAAGTTCCCAATGACCCACAAGTTCCAGAGGACCCAAAAGACCCCTAAGATTGTAGATCCTGTATACCCTTTAAGACGTGACTGCACTACAAAAATCCGTTAGAATTCCCATGTTTTAAATGCACGCCATGGTAAAGTTTCTTAAGCAGATTAATACGTTCTTCGACCACGGCATAGTATTCTAATTACAAAATATATAACAATAACATTGCAACAAGGCATATATTAATTAACACAAATAATATTTACAACAAAAATAGGAATAGTAGTATCATATGGCAATAATAATAATAACGAACATATAATCCCAAGCACATCTTGGCTCCAAGCACATCTGGGCTTGGTGAAAGGCAAGCTAATGCTTGAGCAGTACAGCAGGCAGGTATGCAACAAGGCTGTGAAGACCAATGAAAATTTGGTCCAACGGGCCCACGAGTATATCAAAGGGAGCAGGAGACAACAGGAGATGGGAGAGGGAAGCACAACAACAGTGAGGAACAGGAACATCAGGAGATCTGTGGAAGGTAGAGGGAAGCGGTGGGGTACACGGGGTAAACAAGATGGACACTACAGGGACTTTCAGGAAAGAAAACAGGGAATTTGAAGGGAGTGGATTTGGGATGGATTAACGGGGGTAGTAAAGATCAAGATTTTGGATGATGTAAGATATGACATGGTGGTGAACAGCTGTTTTGAAGACCTGGAGGGAGTAGTGGCATTGAAGGGTGCAGGAGCTTGTCCCAGAGGCAGGAAAATAGAGGAATGAAAGAGTGAAGGTGAGCAGTGATTCTCGATTTTGGTAGTTTCACCGGAAGGGGTTTTTTGGCATACCTTGAGCACCCTGCGGAAATATCGGTGGGACAGATCACAGACAGAGCAGTGGGGGATGCAACACCGGAGAGGAGATGGTAGATTACAAAGACCACCGTTCTGCATGTGGTGAGAGAACCTGCGAGAGGTGATTAGCTCAATTCCTCATGACATTATCTCAACCTCATTTAATCATAGCTGTGATTGGCTCAATGATGTTACCATGACAACCATCTCAATAACTTGGCTTGTGTACGCGATATTTCAAAATCGTTTAACGTTTAGCTTTCATATTGCAGATATCTATTCCTCATGACATTATCTCAAACTGATTAGATCACGGCTGTGATTGACTAAATTATGTTGCCATGGCAACTATCTCGGTAAGTTGGCTTGTGTACCCTATAAAATGGTGGGGACCGAGTGTGCATCGACAATCAAGCCGATACAAGCTCCTTTTTTGTTCCATTTCTTTTTCACCTCTGGTATTCCCCTTCCTCTTCTTGCTGTCTTTGAGCTAGTATCCAGCTTGTTCTCCCGCTGTGTCCTCCTTGCCCTCCCTTTGATGAAGAATGCCAGCATATTAACGAAAATTTTATTGCAAGTTTATATGCTGCATGCTATATTCAATTTTGCTTCATCCAAGAATCACCAAAATCATCAGTCATGTGATTACTCGAACCAACACTACATGGATTGATGATTCCTATCGCAGTCTTTTCATATCAGACAATTTAAAATATCCTTGACACATTCGCACAACTAAAGATCTTTTTACCTCCACCACCGAAGGTTGGCTTTTTTTTTGTCTGTCTTAGAACATAACCTCCATAAAGGAGGTTATTTTCTCACCCCTGTGTTTTTGTCTGTCTGTCTCAGTAGGATATCTCAAAAGGTTTTGGAACGAAACTTGGTGGACAGGTGACGAGGCCAAATCAATTCGATTTTGGGAAAAATCAGAATAAGATAATTTTTAATTTTAAGTGATTCTTCACTTTTGAGAGATAGGGCCAAAAACAATACATGATAGCATGATATCTCAAATTTTTGAACTGATTCGGACGAAACTTGGTGGGCAGGTTAGTGTGTGATAAGAACAAGCCGACTCGACTTTGGTTAAGGTCCAGATGCAGATCGGGTCTCTCAGTGGGATACAAAACGTAAACTGTTCAGCCTAGCGGAGGTGTGCGCTCTACTGAGTGCCTTTCTAGTTGCCACATGTGTTTGAATATATTAAAGGACGAGGGATGAAGGAAAGTCTGCTTCTTTCGTAGGCAGCACGTCGCTGTAGGTAGCATCATTTTCTGGGGAGAGTGGCTGTAGCACTGATGCAGTGCCCCGTGTCGTGAGCAAGAAATTGTAATTTTTACAAGGTATCAGTGATAGGTTGCCACCTCTTTGCGAAGGACATAGTGGGGTCTTTAACGTCCACCAACTAAACGCTGGCAGGTTGGACACCCAGTCTGAAGTCAATGTTCTGGTTAATGAGTTTTCTTGTTTGTTATTTTGCATGTGAATTTCTGTAACAAGTGAGCAGACGGCACACACATTGCTGTTTCTTCCAGGATGAGAGACACCAGTCTGACAGTTTAAAGCAGGGCCAAGATTCAAACCCAGGCGAGACAGCTCAGATGCAAGTGTGTATATTTCCTGGCTATCCTGACACTTATGGAGGGAAGTCAGATAACTGCAGTATCTCATTCCTAGAGTGATTTAACCATCAGGTATTGTTACACAGGTTCCTGACTGTTTATCATCCTTTGCCCTTGCAAGACATATTTAAGACAGCCGCTAGTAAAATTCAGTTTTCTGAAAGCAGTTGTCAGAAAACTCTTTGATATGACTTGGCAGCAGCCTTAAGAGAAATAGATTTATGACTGTGCAGCTTCCAGCGGAAGATTCACCTCCCATTATATGCTGCATATATGAGTTGAGATTGTGATAAGCCTGGTGTTGGCTCAGTGGTTAGGGTGGCTGGCTGGGGATCTTAGGGTCGTGTGTTTGAGCCTTGTAGGCTGCCGAATTAACACCAGGTGGGGTTGACTCAGCCTGTCATCCTTCTGCAGTTGGCAAAATGAGTACCAGTGTCTTGTTATAGGGGCACAGCATCAGTGACATAGTTGTGCTCCAACAAAATGAGAGCTGCCATACACAAGAAGAAGATTGTGATAAGCAGCTGCGGCATTAATCTCTGTGAAAATGCAGTTCTTGTAATGTAAGACAATTGACTTTTCAGATTGAGCTGATAAAGAAAGCTAAGCTGTAATTTGGTGTTCTTGCATCCATAATCACAGGTGACCATCTCCATAATGCATAAGCAAAAAAATTTTTTGATACATTCCTTTTTTTTATGTTCTCCTTCCTTCCCTCTCTTTCCTTCCTTCAGTTCCCAAGAGACGTTTGCATTTCAAAATATTGACTGCCCTTCCTGACTCAGGTGAAAAATTTCCAGCCATTTGTTTGATCCAAAATAGTCTTGTTACTCTCACTAACAGAACAGCATGAAGCATCTCTTCTGTACCACTTGAGGATAGAGTGTGTTGTCATTGTATCTTTCGTATTAAGGGCTGATTTACATACTACGTAAAAGCTTTTCAGCAAGTGCTGGTGTGGCACATGGCTTCATGGTCACCATTACAGTAAATTGGTGCCAGTGCCGGATTTAGACTTGGTGAGGCCCTAAGCTGTATAAAGCTTGGAGGCCGCTTATTAAAAAATTTACAAATTAACTTTTTTTGCTCCACAAGCCATTTAAAAACTATATATATATATATATATATATATTGATTAATATATTGATTTTAGGTGGTCGACGGTCAGGCAACACCCAGGTTACTTTTGGAAACTCTGGGAAGTACCACCGCCTTGCGTTGGGAAGGCTTAATGGCGATTTTTTGTCATGATGTTTCCCGCACCAAGGTCGCAGTTCTTTAGGCCTCGTTCACACATTTTTTGAGGCCCCTGTGGATTGTGAGGCCCTCAGCTGTAGCTTGTTTAGCTTATGCCTAAATCTGGCACTTAGAGGTGCCATGTGATTACAGGACCACAAGAAACAGCAAGCCAGCTCAATTCCTGAGTGGGATCCACTTTGTGCTGGTAATGAACATTAGTTCTCAAACCGAAAATGGTTATGGTATGACCATGCATTCTGGTCCTGTAGGTTGGGATATACGTACTGTACGTGTTTTTGTTTGACTATAAGCCTTGGCCTTTGGACCAAAATGCATTTGTATTCATTTAACAAACTTTGAACATGTACTTTGGTCTTGGGGCTGAAGTACACAAACTTAGCTTTGTTATCATGTTTTTATTTTTTAAACCTTTTTCCATAAAAAGGCAACACCCATCTTGTAGCTCGGTTGTCGGTCATGGTGTTTAAAGATCCCTTGGTATTTCGCAAAGAGTTGTTTTCTTGGATCACAGCAATAACTGAGAAAAACATTCAGAAACCATAACGTTTAACAAAAATAAAACCATATATTTGTAAAATATGCATGTTTGACAAATGACTCAAGACAAATTCAGTGGTTTTGTTGATTTTTTTTATAATCACAAAATAAGGATGGCTGAAATGACTGTTTTACACCAAAAACACAATTATTTTAGAATCTGCCTGCTGAAGTCGACTCAAGACCAATCAATAATGACATCCGAAGATGTCAAAACGGAATGCATGTCTCAAAAGGTCAGTAATGTGTTTACACACCATTAGAACGAGGCATTACTGCTGCAACCCTCCTTCTCATCCCCTGAAGAAGCCGCAAGAGAAAATCCAAAGGGAGCTGTTGCCATTCCTGGTGCAAAGCAGCCTTCAGCCTTGCCAAAGTCTGCGTTCAGTCACCACGAAAAACCTGAGTTCCACCATCAGTTGCATGCAGGAGAAATCAGGTCTCATAAAACCAATGGATCTTCCTCCAGAATGTGAGATTGCAGTGTTGACCTTCCCTGCTCACAGTGGGCTACTTTGTGTTTTGGGGTGAGGAGAGGGCATCCCCCGCCTTTGTACCCAGCAGCACAAAGCCAGTTCTGTAGGACATCTCATCATTATTCATCCCAATAATTTGACGTTTTGCGGCTTCACTGATTCTTCTACAGGCCAGAGAAACATTTTCCACAAATAGGAGTATGTTATGATATCGTTGGCTTCTCCAAACCAAAACCAGGTCAAAGTGTTTTTTCAAGTTGATAACGTTACCATACCAGACTCAGTGGCATAATGATTAATGTCTACTCTGAGTCTGGGAGATCAGTGGTTTAAACCCCAACTGAGTCATACCAAAGATTTGAAAATCCTAAAGTACGTGCTGCTTCCTTGCTCGATGCTCAGCATTTAAAAGGATAGAGCACGGACAAACAAAGCTGGGACGGAGCATGGATAAACAAAGCTACGAAGGCAATGGCAAACCGTCCAGTATGACCCTTGCCAAGAAACTGCTTCAGGAGCACCAACGCTCTGTAAGGAGTATGGTACATTACATTACATCACACCCCTACCGTGCTGTAAGTGCTTGGTGTGCAAAATTACCTTGGCTGAGTGATGAATGGAAAACACACTGTGCCTGGAGGGTTCTTTAATTTATGTCTGAAAGAAAATTTTAATTTGATTCAATATCTTTTTTAATTTGATTCTATTGTGTAGGTGTGCTTTGCGTCTTTTTTTTGTTTCCATGAGTCTATATTAAACATCACGCAACCAAGTGGGCTCCAAGTTTAAGTCTCTATCGTGAACACCATGTACATGCAGAAGCTTTGCTTCAAATGTTGTGCTTGTCATCCATCATGATGTGTTTTGTGTGACAATGGAGAGGAGACTGGATGACTTTACTCATAAGCATTGGGACTTCAAATGAAGACACAAGATGCATAAAACAGTCATGAAAGGGAGTAATGAAAAATGGAAATTCAAGATTTCAGTATTTTTCCCTGATTTGCCTTTGACCTCAAGTATCATTTCCTGCACCATAAATAAAATATATCGAATGAGTCCCTCCAGCTGCCGCCATAACTTCAGCGCAGGAAGAAGCACAGATGCAGTTAGTCAGTCATTGGCAGCTGATCGAGAATATCATTCTGAAGCCTGTGAGAAGACTATGTGCATGCGTGTGACTCCAGTGTGCGTGACCCAAAAGAACATAGATCTGTGAAATGTTCTGAACTGACATTTGCCAAACGGTATTTAAACAAATGATAAAGGAAAATGTTGCAGGTCTGCACTTTTTAGGTCATTTCTAACGAGATGACCTAATAAAACCAGTCTCGATGTCCGTCCGTACGTACGTCCCCATTTTTTTCTTCCGATTTTCTTGATATTTGGTATGTGGGTAGATGTCGATGAGGGTTGCATGACGGTATGACCTTTGACCCGATTGAAGGTCAAGGTCAACGTCAGGGTCACTCCAAAGTTGCGAAATCGTCCATTTTCAAAATCTATCTCCTCTGCCGTTTATGATCCGATCTTCGAAATTCCTTCGGATTCTGATAATATGGAACGATATATAAATTTGGTGGGCCGGTTTTTTGAAATTCTTCCTGGTTATCGAGTCACGTGTCTTCAAAGTTGGAAAAATTGTCGATGTGATACGGTCAAAAAAAAATTCGCCCGATCTTGATGAAACTTGGTATGTAGGTAGGGGTTGATGAGTGATGTACGGCGGTATGACTTTTGACACGATTGAAGGTCAAGGTCAAGGCCACTTCAAAGTTGCGAAATCGTCCATTTTCAAAATCTATCTCCTCCACCGTTTGTGATCCGATCTTGAAATTTCTTTGGATTCTGATAATATGGAACAATATCTAAATTTGGTCAGGCCGGTTTTTTTTTTTAATTCGTCCTGGTTATCAAGTCACGTGTCTTCAAAGTTGGAAAAATCGTCGATGTGATACGGTCAAAAAAATTTCGCCGATCTTGATGAAACTTGGTATGTAGGTAGGGGTCGATGAGTGATGCACGACGGTATGACTTAGGCCTGATTGAAGGTCAATGTCAAGGTCACCGTATGCTGTAAACTTGTGAAATCATCCATTGTCAAAATATCATCCGCCATTTATGACTCAGAAATGCGGTTTGATTTCTGAGGTCCGGTTTTCTATCCCTTGAAGACACATTGATCATAATGTTCCAAATCAACACATTTTCAAAATCTATCTCCGGATAACTCAGAAATTTAGTTTGATTTCTGAGGTTTCTATCCTTTTTACTCCCGGGCTTTCGTCTGTACGTTGAACCAAAGACAAAGACGACATCGAAGCCATTCTAAGCCGATCAGAGATCCACATCTACAGAGCTTCAGAGATGACCGTCACCCACAACCGGGGTAATTTTTTTGGTCCACATTGGCACACTGCAGAAGTAGTGATGTCAGCAGCAGAAGCAAAAGACCAGCATAATCTGTGTATGTCCACACACTGGCCAGTAATGGACTAGAAGCAAGCTGACACCCTGGGATGCCGGAGCGAGAGAGGGAAGGGGGGCAATTTCCCCCCATCTGCCTTTTGCCGTGGAAGATTCACCTACCATTATATACTGCATATATTAGGGGTGGGAGAGGGGCAGAAAGCACCTTATCACATGGACTAACAAAAATGACTGACACATTGCTGAACTAACAGAGAGTCGAAGAGGCTTCTAAAATGCATCATTACCTTTGACTGCCAATCATTTTGTCCACACAAGTCTTTATGGGCCTAAAGGAAGCAGACCTCAAAATTTCCTCAAAAGGATTCGCTGATTCAAATTTGTCTTGTATTTAGTCAATTTTCACTGTATTTAGATAAGACATGCACTTATCCTGACAGTCTGACAAGCCTACACCTACCATAGAGCAATGCACAATGCGCTAGGATACTGTCATTGCTGTGCAGTACACCACCACCAATTGATGTGATTGATAATTCTGAGTATCGTGATTATATAGAATAATCTTGTGGGCGCTATCACTTTTTGGGACATTTTGGTGTGCAGTCGCTGACAAGTGCACTTCCGTTTTAATCGCGAGAGTCATGATCGACGTATAATTCTGATGATGCTTTTTATTATGATTTGAGGCCTCGATTTCTTCTTCGATTTTCAACTTACTGTTTATCTGCAGTTATTATTCAGATAATAGACAAAACTAGAAGGGCACTCTTTGACAACGTTATGTCACCAGATAAGCCTCCGCCCACATTATTACATCATTAATATGGAATAGGCAAAGCCTAGAAGCGAACGTAGAATTCTTCTTACATTCGCTTCTTAATATATCAAATTAAAGTCTTTTGCTATGAAAAAATAAATATTACCTTAACATTACCTTCACAACAACAACTACACCGCTAGAACAGGATCTCATCTGCAAAATAAATATTACTCAACATTACCTTCACAACAACAACTACACCCTAGAACAGGATCTATCTGCAAAAATAAATATTACCTCAAAATTACCTTCACAACAAACAACTACACCGCCTCGAACAGATTCATCTGCAAAAATAAATATTACCTCAACATTACCTTCACAACAACAACTACACCGCTCGAACAGATCCATCTGCAAAAATAAATATTACCTCATCATTACCTTCACAACACAACTACACCGCCTCGAACAGGATCTCATCTGCAAAAATAAATATTACCTCAACATTACCTTCACACACGCAACTACACGCCTAGAACAGGATCTCATCTAAAAAAAAATATATTACCTCAACATTATACCTCAACATTACCTTCACAACGACAACTACACCGCCTAGAACAGATCTCATCTAAAAAAATTAATATTACCTCAACATTACTTCACAACAACTACACCGCCTGGAACAGGATCTCATCTAAAAAATTAATATTACCTCAACATTACCTTCACAACAACAACTACACCGCCAAACAGGATCTCTAAAAATTAATACTAGAAGCGAAGTAGAATTCTTCTTACATTCACTTCTGACTTTACCTATAACTGTTCACAACTGTATACGCAATTCCGGTTACTTCGGTCTGGATTCGGGATCAGCGATCAAATAATGTAAATCACGATTAAAAATTATTTTTTGATGATGCGGGAGATATCTTTATTAAAATCAGTGGAGGAAATATACACCATGTCTGATATTTGGGTCTTTCATGTCTCCGATGATGCCTTTATCCCGGATGCATCATTCCCCATGACAAAAACCGGAAACAAAAAAACCAGAAGCAAAAAAAACGGAAGCAAAAGGGTCATAGCAACGACACGGATTCAAAATTGCCAGGTATTGTGTTGTTGTTGTTTTCTATTCCCTCATGTGCACGCGTTAAGTAATATTCACAAGATAGAAATAAAACCCAATCGTGTTTATACACGGCACAGCATTTTAAAAAAACCGGAAGCAAAAGGGTCATAGCCAACGACACGGATTCCAAATTCCCAGGGGTATTGTGTTGTTGTTGTTGTTGTTGTTTCCTATTCTCTCATGTGCACGCATTAAGTATGAAGCTCACTGCGTTCGCTATAAACACTTGTTCCAATTTATTGATTGAAATCCCTGAATCCAGATTTTAAAAAATTAAATAATTCTGGCTGTTAGGTTGAAATTTAAAACATATATATTCCCTATGACTACTAGATCATAACTTTGACATTTCACGTTGATTGATGAAACGGTTAAAAAGAAAGAAAATTTAACGATTTTTGTTCAATTCAAGCTGGCTACCAAACCATGTGACCTATGATGTCATAGGTGGAGAACTTTTTATTCCTCATGGATCGGCAATCATACCTCTAAAGTTTTGCCTCGATCTGTTCAGCCGTTTCGGAGAAGATTTTTGAAGGTTTTTATGTTAAAAAAAAATATGGCTGCTGAACCACATGACTGATGACATCATCAATTTAGCGATAAATGACCCTCAAAATTTTTTATAACAATCGGAAAAAGCATTCGACGTATACTATTATGACGTCATAACGAAGCCACCTATGACATCATCAAGAAATCACTTTTTTTTCCCCCATGGGGATTACTTAACATGTGCCAAATTTCAATTTTTTCCATGTAGTAGTTTCAGAGATAGAGGTCCAAAGTTTTTTCTTTTTTTCCAACATTGCTGCCACACCAAGTGACCTATGACGTCATAATTATGAAAATATTCTACAAGAGCAGTTGCACCTATCGTGAAAATTTTGTGTCAATCGGATACGTGGTTACTGAGAAAAAAGAAAATTAGCATGGACGTACATACGTACGGACAACCCGAAAACATAATGCCTCCCGTGACTTCGTCAGCGGAGGCATTAAAAATAATCATAAAGGAGATATTTACAATTATTTGGTACAATACAGAGAATCTTTTTGGGGTTTTTTCCGTGCATCCTTTCAGTGGCTAATTGACCACAGTGAACTGCCTGCTCAGATGCTATAGGGTTAATTACTCCCATAAAAAAGCACCGTATATGAATCGATTGATAAGTTATCTTGGAAAGATAATGTCTGTGAGTAGTTGGCACAAAGTATTGAAGTTTTGCTGGAAGATGCCAAAATTTGTAAGTTATGTTTATCTGAGTTTGTTGTTAAAAGATAACGATTCTAACTTTCCCTAGTTTGAGGCTCAGTCCGTGTGTTTTATTTTCTCACAGTCTACTTTCACCCTTTCCAATTTTTTTTATTTTTTTTTTGCCCTTGAATAAATTCTGCCCCATGCCCTTCGACCGCTCCGAGTTCCCTGCTGACAGTACTTGGCCTAATCTGCCAGGCCTGACTTAGGATGGGTGGATTGAACATAGGAAGTGTTATCTCCAGTTGTCACAAATGTGGATTCTGCCCCATGGGCTGTTGTTGTTTAGGTATGATGTAACTCTTGCCGTAGTAATTGTGCATCAGCTCATTGTTCTTGCAGAAAGTTAAACATAGTGAGCACAGAGTTGTGGAAGTGAAAGACAGAAGATAAAGAATATTTTGAAAACTTACACATGAATGAGAATGACAAGGATGATAATCAGTAACTGACATTAATTGCGATTTATAATACAGATATTATTATAGCAATTTTAACAAGAAGTGTTGACAGATTTGTGTTTGCTTCATCTTACACCAGTAGGATTGGGTAAATAGTGA